>JACEFO010002031.1:0-17853 GCA_015342445.1 Digitaria exilis
AGCTACACATAATTTATTAAATCTAAACAACGTTGCTGCCAGCAGAAATGAATTTAATTATATAAAAATGAAAATTCAACCATTCAGGAGATCTCCCCTACCAAATTAAGCATAAGTATGAGGAGGCTCTGGCCAAGTGGTGGCTCAAAATAACCTTGGGTGATCCTCAATTGATTTTTCTAAACCAAAAACACATATTAATTATTTGCCATCCTAAACAGAGCAAAAATAAGTTTTTCATTTTTAACATGTGTTCTAACAAGTTTTAAGCTCTCAGGAGCAGAATGGTGATTTTTCACTGCACATATTATTTTTAATGATTCTGCACTGCAAAAAGACAGAAAACCTATTTTAATTCATAAAAGGAGCCTAAACATCATATTTTTTGGGTCTTCTTTGGACACAAGCTGTCCAAAGCCACTATACACAACATATCCAAAGCTCAACCCTAGCGCAGCTCTGGATTTGAAATGGTGCATAACTTTAGATTTTCCTTGTTTGAATTTTAATTCAAAAACAGTTCGTCAAAAGTACAAACATGTCTAATAGAGATTGTAATTTAGACTCTCACGAATCCAGGGAGTATTTTTGTGCATTTTTCCGATTTTGTACGATTTTTAATCGATTTTACAAGTTTCGGGAAAAATCAAACCTAGACTTAAGAATCTGTTTACGCAGAGAACCCTAGATCTTTCAAAACTTCGCGAACGAGTCCCTGGACTTTTGCGCAGAGACCCTAAACAAAGGTAGACGATGAACTTGGGTCCCTGGGACCTCGCCGGAGTTGCGCCGGCCAAACGGCGGCGAACTAGGCTCGGGGAAGTGGGGGAAAAGCTTCCTGGGCTCACCACGAGTCGTTTGGGGACGGTTGGGAGGCCGGGGATGGTCGGAGTTTCGCCGGCGACGAGGTGGTGGCGGCGCGGCCGCCGCGGCTTCTACGCCGGCGAGCTCGGGGTCGTTCGCGGGAGGGGGGAGAGGTCCTTGAGCACCAGCAGAGTTGGGGAAGCTAATGGCGTGCTCGAGGAAGCTCGGGGACGGCTCGGAGTAGGGTCTCGACGTGCGGGTGCTTCGACGGCCGGAATTCGCGATTTGGGGAAATCGCAAATTCTCGCCGGAGAAGGGACAATAGCTTGGGGAAAGTTGGGGGTTTTGGAGCTGGTGGAGTGGACTAGCTCCGTGCGGGATGGATTGGGGAATGGTGGAGCGTGGACGAGGAATTTCGCGAAGAGCTTGGGTTCGGCTTGCGCGTCGCGAGAGGAAGAAGACCGAGCGAGCGCGGGGAAGTGGAAATGACAAGTGAGCGAGTGAGAGGAGGGGTGGGAGTGCTGCGGTGGAGTGCTTGGGCACGCAAGGGAGGCACTGTGCGGCCCTCGGGGAGCGTGCGAGCGCGTGGGTGGCTGTCGCGGTCGCCATTGATGGCGCGGCGAGCTCGAACAGAGCGCGCGCGCACGATTGGGGCCGAGGAAGATTGGTGGGCGTGAGCGCTGGGGCATCCTCCACAGTGCTCCTTGGCGCGTAGCGAGCGAGCATCGCGACTGCGGGGCGGCGCTGCGCGCTGCGACCAGTGCCGAGCGAGCCTGCCATGATGGCGCTCCGCGGCGCGAGGCAGCAGTGCGCCGTCGCCCGCGAAGTGACGGTACGGAAGGCTTGGACAAAACGCGTGAGGACAAAGCTAGCTGCCGCCACAGCTCGGCCGACCCCGACGCGGTCTCCGCCACACGCCGGCCACGTGGCGGCCGGACTCCGGCCGGAGCAGAGCGCGCCAGGGGCGAGCTGGCAGCCCCGTGGAGCTCTTTGCCCTTTTGAACTTTTCTCCAAAAATTTGAGCTGAACTTCGAAACGTGTAAAATTAAAAGTTGGAGTTTGAGGTGCGGGACACAACTTCCGAGCTTGGACCGGGCACTTCGACCAGGCGCTACGGCGCTTCGAGCTTGAACCGCAAGCTCGAGCTTGCCGAGCCTCGAATGGTCGAAAACGCCACTCGAGGGTGAGTGCCCCCACCCTCGAGCTTGGCTGCGAAGCCTCGAGCGTGACGGAACGTCGCTCGAGGGTGAGTCCTCGAGCTTGGCTGCGGAGCCTCGAGGGTGACGGAACTCTGCTCGAGGGTGAGTCCTCGAGCTTGGCTGCGGAGCCTCGAGGGTGACGGAACGTCGCTCGAGGGTAAGTCCTCGAGCTTGGCTGCGGAGCCTCGAGCGCGACGGACGGCGGGGGCCTCGAGGGTCCTGTCGTGCAGCCTCGAATCGTGACGGAAACTACCGGCTAGGCTCGATCGTCACGGTCATAGCTCGATCGTCACGGACATACTGACTAGGCTCGATCGTCACGGACATACTGACTAGGCTCGATCGTCACGGACATAGCTCGATCGGGACGGATTTTTACGGCTAACCTCGATCGTGACGGACATTCCCGCTCGAGGGTCACCGATCGGCGCGAACGCCGTGGCGAGGTTGTCGCGAAGGGCTGTCCGAGATGTTTAAGTTTTAGTTGGGTGCCAAACAACCCTTGTTTTTGAATTATAATTGAATTTTGACGAATTTTTGAATTTCAAACCCAATTCCCTGTTGTATTGATTTTAATTTGCACTTTTTAATTCTTTTGACATCAGAGATGTCACAGCCTACCCCCCTTAAAAGGAATCTCGTCCCGAGATTCGATTAAACCTAGAGATAGAGAGGGGAAAAGAAATACCGTTCGGCTTAGGAAAGTATGTCGGGGAAATTCTTCCTAAGATAGTCCTCGGTTTCCCACGGTGGCTTCATCTTCGGAGTGATGACTTCCACTGAACTTTGTACATTTTAACTCCCTGTCCTTCGTGTTTGTCGCTCTTTCTCGTCGAGGATCTTAACGGGATGCTCATCATAAGAGAGATCCGGTTCAACCGAGAGTTCCTCTTGTTCAACACTTCGGTTGGGAACGAGACACCTCTTGAGTTGAAGAAACATGGAATACGATTGTGTACCGCTGAAAGTTCTCGGGAAGCTTTACTTGATAGGCTACCGGCGCCACATTGCTGAGTAATTTCATACGGGCCGATATAACGAGGTGCAAGCTTGCCCTTGAGTCCAAATCTTTGCACACCCTTGGTCGGGGAGACCTTAAGATATACGTGATCACCAACTTCGAACTGAAGTGGCTCCCGCCGCTGATCAAAGTAGCTCTTTTGCCGTGACTGGGCGGTCTTCAAATTCTCCCGAATGATCCTAACCTTTTCTTCGGCTTCCTTCACAAGGTCAGGGCCATAAGTGTACCTCTCGCCTGCCTGGGACCCACACAACGGGGTCCGACATCTTCTACCATACAAGGCTTCGAATGGTGCCATTCTAAGACTCGCTTGGTAGCTGTTGTTATAGGAGAATTCGGCCAGAGATAAACATTTCTCCCAATTCTTCCCATAATGAATAACACAGGCTCGAAGCATATCCTCAAGTATTTGATTTACCCTTTCCGTCTGCCCCATCGGTCTGTGGGTGATATGCCGAACTACGGATCAGTTTGGTGCCTAGGGACATTTGCAATTGTTCCCAAAAGCGTGCTACGAACAGAGCACCACGATCTGAAATTATCGTCTTGGGTACCCCGTGTAGACAAACGATCCGCTCCAAATAAATCTCCGCATACTTCTTGGCAGTGTAAGTGGTATTGACTGGAATAAAGTGTGCGGTTTTGGTAAGGCGATCCACAATTACCCAAATAGAATCGTGCCCCTGAGGGGTTCTGGGAAGTCCAACAATAAAATCCATGCTTATATCTTCCCACTTCCACGAGGGAATAGGTAGAGGTTGAAGCGTGCCTGCTACCTTCAAGTGGCTAGCCTTGACCCGCTGGCATGTGTCACATTCCGACACATACGTGGCAATTTCTCGCTTCATTCGAGTCCACCAAAAGTTTTGCTTCAAGTCTTGGTACATTTTGGTGCTGCCGGGATGGATAGAAAATTTAGAGAGGTGTGCCTCATCCATAAGCTTCCTCCGGAGTTCCGTGTTTTTGGGCACCACAAGGCGATGTCCATACCACATCACTCCCTGCCCATCCAACCGGAAACACTTGTACTTCTCTTTCACCCTTTCCTTAGACAATTTCCTTTTAAGGATTTTAACGCCCGCATCATTTAATTGGCTGCAACAATCTGATCGTGCACGGTTGGTTCCACTGCAATATGGTTGAAGTACCCGTGTGGAACAATCTCCAAATTGAGCTTTGCCATTTCGTGACACAGGGTGTCGGCATAGGACTCCACGGAAAGACAATGACAACGAGCCTTGCGGCTTAGTGCATCCGCAACTACATTAGCCTTCCCGGGGTGATAGTGTACACTGAGATCATAGTCCTTTGCTAACTCCAACCATCTTCGCTGTCTCATATTCAGATGTGCCTGAGTGAAGACATACTTGAGGCTCTTGTGGTCTGTATATATGTTGCAGGGAACACCCATCAAATAGTGTCTCCACATCTTGAGAGCATGAATGACCGCTGCTAACTCAAGATCGTGCGTGGGGTAGTTTTGCTCATGAGGCCGAAGTGCTCGAGAAGCATAAGCAATGACTCGGTTCTCTTGCATGAGAACACAGCCAAGACCGGTGCCTGATGCGTCACAATAACATCATACGGCTTGGTGCAATCGGGCTGAGCCAAAACTGGGGCTGAAGTTAAATGTCTTCGCAAGGTGTGGAAAGCTTCCTCACATTTGTCATTCCACTCAAATTTAACTCCCTTCTTCAAGAGTTCGGTCATGGGCTTTGCTATCCGAGAGAAATCCGGAATAAAAACGGCGGTAATAACCGGCTAAACCCAGAAAACTCCGAATCTCATGGGACAGAGGTAGGTGGTTGCCAATCTAGCACCTCTTGTACCTTGGTTGGATCCACGGATATACCATCCTTGGAAACCGTGTGACCTAAAAACTTCACGCTCTCAAGCCAGAATTCACACTTGGAGAACTTGGCATAGAGCTGATGATCTCTCAGCCTTTGAAGAACAATGCGAAGGTGCTCAGCATGCTCTTCCTCATTCTTAGAATATATAAGAATGTCGTCAATGAAAACCACCACAAACTTGTCTAGTTCAGACATGAAGACCGAATTCATGAGGTACATGAAATAGGCTGGGGCATTGGTGAGTCCAAAGGACATAACCAAGAATTCATAAAGTCCATAACGTGTGGAAAAAGGCAGTCTTCGGAATGTCACAAGGCCTGATTTTGATTTGATGATAGCCAGAGCGTAGGTCAATCTTGGAGAATACTCTGGCGCCAGCTAATTGGTCAAACAAGATGTCAATACGGGGAAGCGGATACTTGTTCTTGATGGTTACCGCATTGAGAGACCGGTAATCAATACACACAACCTCAAGGAATGATCCTTCTTTTTCACAAAGATAGCGGGACATCCCCAAGGTGATACACTTGGACGAATGAAACCCTTATCTAGCAATTCTTGGAGTTGAATTTTTAATTCAGCCAATTCATTGGGCGGCATTCTATATGGTCTCTTTGATATAGGTGCTGTGCCAGGTTGAAGTTCAATCACGAATTCAATGTCTCTATCCGGCGGCATCCCAGGTAAGTCATCCGGAAATACATCGGCATACTCACATACCACCGGAATGTCCTTTAGTTGGGTTTCTACCATTGTGTAAGCACACGCATCGACGCAAGTCCGTTGTGGCAGATATAGCACACTCGGGCCATGCGTAGGCGAGTTTATCTCAACAACTCTTTCCGCAACATCTAGGACAGCCTTATGTTGAGTCATCCAATTGGCTCCCAACACAATGTCAATTCCTTCCATTCCAAGCAGAATCAAATCAGTAGGAAATGTTTTACTTCCCAGCCTGATTGGAACCTTGTGGGTGACTTGGGTGGATGAAAGTTTACCTCCCGCAGTTGATATTCACATAAGATGATTTGGTATGGTACGATTTTAAATCCGCATTTCACATTGAAATCTTGTTGCTTATAAAACTATGTGTTGCCCCGGAATCAAACAATATCACAGCAGGTGAGTGCAGATAGGAAGTACCAGTCATGTCTGGGGCTCCCTCGGGCAGGTCGGCCAAGTTGGTGTAGTTGAGCCGTCCTTGGCGAACTTGCACACGCTGCTGCTGCTTGCCCTTGCCTTGCTGATTTCCCGGGCGTTGGTTTTGCTGCTTGTTCTGCGGGCAATCCTTGATAAAATGATCTTTACTTCCACACTTGAAGCACTGATAGCCGGCTCCAGGGCGAGCTGGCTTGCTGTGCATTTTGCCTTGGTGCTTGCTGCTGCTGCGGCGGAGGGAAACGAGGCGCGTTAGGCTGTGGCGGCCTAGCAACCCATCCACCTCTCTGAGGTGCCCTGGACTGTCCCTGCGGTGCAGCCGGGGGAACCAGGCGGAACCTCTGTGGCTGCGCGCTCGACGGTCCAGCGGGAGTCTTCCTCTTCTTCTCCGCCTTGTGCACCACATTGGCGTCTTCCTGGGTGATGGCAAGGTTCACGAGATCGCCGTACGTGGCAGCACGGGTGGTGGCCAACTGTGCCTTCAACTTGGTGTTAAGGCCACGTCGGAACCTCTCTAGCTTCTTCTCGTCGGAGTCGGCGTGATGACCCGCATAAGGGCACAGACCATTGAAGGCCTGGGCGTACTGAAGCACTGTACGGGTACCCTGGGTCAGCGCCAAAAACTCATTCAACTTCCGCTCTACTAGACCGGCCGGAATGTGATGAGCCTTGAATGCAGCCTTGAACTCATCCCACTCAACTACATGACCCTCCTGCTGCAGGGCCAGGTAGTTCTCCCACCAAAGGAGAGCTGGGCCGCGGAGCTGCTGCGCCGCGAATACGACCTTGCGGTTGGAGGTGCAAGGCGTCGCCAGAATGGTGAACTTGGACTCGATGGCCCGAATCCAGGTGTCGGCCTCTAAAGGCTCATCGGCACGAGAGAAGATCGGCGGGTGCGTCGCCAGAAAATCTTCGTATCGGGCCACCTGAGGCTGAGGGGCCCGTTGACCTCCCTGCTGAAGCATCTGCTGCTGCATCATCTGCTGCTGATGCTGCAGGTTCCGGAGAATCTCCGTTTGCGTGGCATAAAGCTGCTGCCACGTAGGAGGTTGCTGCGGTGGAGGAGGTGGCGGTGGCTGTTGCTGCCCCTCTGGCCCCTGCTGGTTAGCGTTGGAGCCACTAGCGTCGTGACCGCTGCGGGTGATTGCCATCTGCAGTAGGTACTTGTATTAGCCACATTCCATAAGCTTGCATAATGAATGACAAGATAGAACGTGACAATATATTAAAGTGTACTGCGCAGAATGGCAAGTCAGCACGCAGTTCGGAAGAAAAAATCATAACTCCCGACAGGAAACAAGTCAAATGCTCCAATTCAGTCAGTAGCTCGAAAATTTCATGCTCTACAACTTTCATGTTGGGCTCAGAATCAAATTCGGACTGGAACTAAGCCGAAAAATTCAATCTTTAGCTCTCTGCATTTGCTGTTTTTCAGCAGGCCGAGCTATAGTGTTTTGGTTGCCATTTTTATTTCGCTTAACCAATGGGGTTGCAATTTGGTGATCGTTTTGTTTGACAAATTTCAAACAACTTTGTAGTTCACATCACAGCCCAGAAATGAAAGGAAAAACCCATCAATAATTAAAACAAGGTCAGCTGCAGAACGTTTTCAACACAGCTGTAACAACATCATCAAGTTTCGCAACACAATCACACCATTCATTTTTACATGCCACAAAAGATAACAAGGGGAGCTCAACTCCATCTAGCCTATTACAACATGAAGCCAAAATCTAGGCCTAGCGGAGGAGTCCTTGCTACTACCACTCTAAAAGTCATCAAGGTTGTTAGCGGTAGCCTCGCTGCCCATAGGAGAAGGTGGAGCTGGAAGGGGCGGCATGTCGTCCTCGGTGTCCATGTCGGAGTCGGGGGCCTCTCCTTCACCATCCACATCCCCTCCTTGCTGCTCAAAGAGGTGCTGAGCGTCGTGGGCGGCAAGCATGGCATTGGCCTGCTCCAAGGTACCGTGTACCTCCTCAAGCTCATCTCTAGTTTGTGCTAACTCATTCTGGGTGTTTGTTGTGTGCAATCTGGAGGTCATTCAATTGCCTCTCCAAGTCAGCAATCATGGCATCTCTAGTGGTCACCTCAATGGACAAAGAGGTCCTCTCAACCCCTATGTCACGGGCGCGAGCGGACATGTCCATAGCAATGTTGAGCATCTCGCTCTGCGACCGTCCAAGTAGTGCCTGCAAACGGTGATACGCCCGTATCCACCTCATCATCAAAGCGGCTGCTGCGACGGGGTTCTCCGCCATCCTCAAAGGAGAGCTAAGGTAGCGCCTCATCCAGTGGGGATCATCCGGCTGAGTTGGTGGGAACAGCCCAAGCAACTGGTGCTCTACCAAGCTCTGGTTCTGAGCACAAAAAAAGAACTGATGCCATTCAAGGCAGCTAGCTCACAAGTCGTCTCCATGTGGTGTCCATGAACTTCCACCGTCCAGGTGGGGGAACTAGGACACGGCGGGTGACGGTGTACCACCAAACGCACACGGGAACGAGTCACACCACGGTCTCGGATGAGGATTCTCTCATACTGTGGCGGTGTAGGGTAGCCAAGTGCCTGTAGAAACCGACCACAAGATGCTAGGGAAGCCTTCCCATCCCAAGCAATCAGAGAAAGACACGTCGTTAGGGTAGCTAGCCAGGTCAGCGAGGGCGTCCATCTGAACCAAAAGGAAAAAGGGGCAAGGGTGAGCACCGGGGTAGCGCCAAAGAATAAGAACAGATTCTGTGCAGGGTGGTAAAAATTTCAAAACTCGAAATCTACAAGCTCAAAAATTCCCAAATTTGGCCAGGACATTGTTTAAGTAATTCCTAACAAGTTTCATTTTGGAGGTTTGAGCAGAAACTGTCGTTAAGATGGTGTAAAAATTCAATTTTTATCTCACTGTCCCCAGAAATTTCCAGCAGACAGGGGGTTACCATTTTTAGCATAACTCCAATTTTACTGAACCATTTTCGTTGAAATTTCTCCAGCATTTACTCCATAATATTTATGACAACTTTCGTGTTGAACACTTTTTCGTTCGACAACGTTTTCAGTTTCGAATTAAGGGTGCAACAGATTGTTCTCAGCAGGATTTTTTTGGGTTGTGATTTCAATTCCTTTGATGGCGGTTCGATTCGGTCACTTATTAAAATCCATGTCAATTCAGTGAGATGCAATGCATGAGCGGCCTATTCGTTCTCGCCAACACACATGCCAATAACTTTTGGCTTACGAAGTTAGTGCCGGTGGCTAGGCAATATCCGTCTCTCCCTATATTAACTAGCCGAACTTTTCTAACCGTTCATCTTACGGAATCGTGGTTAGTGTACCTGCAGAAAATTCCATTCCAGAGCATGTATAATCAACCTTTCGTGCCAGCACTCACGAAAGCGTCTCCATTCATTACCACCCACTATAGAGGTGGCACCCGAACGTTTAACATTGAACGGGCAATGTTCATATGTCACCAAAGCAACATATTGACAGTTTCATACGCTATTGAAATAGCGTATTGACTTTGTGCCGCCATCATATTTGCATATGATGCCGTGGTACGCTACAGCAATCGCCGTACCTTGCGCCCACCATCCTATTCTAGTTTCATACGCCATCACAGCGTATTGACTATGTGCCGCCACTATATTTTCATATAGTGCCGTGGTACGTTACAGCAATCGCCGTACCTTGCGCCCACCATTGCGTAAAGTAAATGACAGAATGAAATGTGCTGGAAGTCAGTATATATACTAATACTTTGCCACCTATCATATCGTGATCCCTTATCCCACATAGGCTTCACGTTCTAGGTAACATCCTTAGCGGTCCTAAGATAACCTTCCTTCGCAAAACGCGTCGGAAGCACGAGTTGGCAAATTTTATTCAAAAATTGTTTATTAAAGGTCTGTTGCTCTCTCCGGTGCGCTGTTTCGGCTCTGATGCCAGCTGTGGCGGTTCCACTCCGAAATTATTCCAAGTTAAGTACCTTTGGACCACTAATCACGTAGTCAAGCACTTAATCCGGAATAAGCTGGAGCGCCGTCGGATTAAACCCGATTAAACCACGTACTTTTCCCGATCGAAACAACAGCACGCCCACACGAAGGCGGGTTTCAGAGATTACAACATTCCACAAATTAAATCACGCACATAGGTAACCTAGTTATTACAAACCGAGTTGAATAAAATCAGAGTACAAGTCTTGCAGCGGAATTTGAAAGTTCATAACAACTGAAATTAGAAGTTCATTGCAGCGGAAGTAAATAATCTAACGGCGGTACAAATAACTCCGTGCTGAAGCCTGCCACGAAGCTACTCCTCCCGATCCTCGCCAGAGGACGGGACCCATTCGATGTGCCAGCCAGGTGGAACCTGGACGGGCCAAGTCATAGCATCCACATCCAAAATGATACCTGTAAAATAATGTCACAAGCAAGGCTGAGTATACTAATACTCAGCAAGGCTTACCCGTCGGGTGAAATCTACATCACCGACATCTAGACAATGAGAGGCTTTTGGCTGGTGGGTTTGTTTGCCAAAAAGCAACTAAAGTAGATCCTTGCTTTCAAGTTTTAGCTTCATATTCTAGTAAATTTAACCATTCTAAATTAGCATCCTCTCTAAGCATACAAGTGGTGCAATACAAGTTATTCATAGAACGAGTTCATGATCTCATAATTCCACTTATTACTCGATGTAGCAAGGCGGTCAAGCAGTCTCATTAACCGCGAGAAGCGGACAGTTCGAACCGAATTTGTGCTACCTGGCCAGGGAAAACCCAACACACACGGATACTCTGCCTGCTATAAAAGGTACAAGCATTTCCCAACCTTTCCCATCGATCCACAATTCGGAACCGGGTCCATTTCCTTAGGATAAAGGTTTACTGCTTCACTCACAGCATCACGCATATATCCACAAGTGTACGGCAGGGGAAACAAGTTTCCAAGGAGAGATGGCTATCGGCCCTAGCTGCTTCAATCTGGTACCGGGCTTACCGGCTCCCCATATACCGGTATGCATGTGGTACGTTCAAAAACTTGACACACTCTACCACACATTTCGACCTTAACCAATTATCATACACGGACGGGAGATCTACATCTATCATCCCGCCCGTCAATCCTTATGATTCCAACATAAGTAAAGACAAGCAATCCCTATGTCTCGCGAGTGACAGGAAATCACTCGACTTGTAACGGACCTATAGCAATGCACTATCGATCCCTTTCAAACTAGTATTGCAAGTCATGGGTACTAGGAAATGTGCAGCTAAGGTATTCAATCAACTCCTTGAACGTAAATGCACAAACATAGAGAATTCAAAGTGCATATTTTGGTAAAGGTTAGGTCATGCTCCGGGGCTTGCCTTCTTGCTCGGACTGAGAGTTAGCCTCCGGGTTGTTCACGTCTGCACCGGCACCGGGCTCCGGGGCTTCTTCCTCGTCTGCTGGGGATGAGGGTGTAGTCGCCGTCTGGGATAGCGCCTTGTACATGATATGCATAACTTAGGGTGGCTGTTCTGGAATTTCAGATTCCATTTATTTTATTCTATCTAACTACAAAAAGGTTTATTCTTTTATATAAATCGATTTCCATCTAGATTACTTCGCATTTTTGTTTCTCCATTTCTGTTCATCATTTTTATCTATAAACTTTATGGCAGCTACTGGAGTATAAGAGCTAAGCTCACTCCAAAATTTAGCTAATTTCGAGCTACACATAATTTATTAAAAATCTAACAAGTTGCTGCCAGCAGAAATGAATTTTAATTCATATAAAATTGAAAATTCAACCATTTCAGGAGATCTCCCTACCAAAGTTAAGCATAAGTATGAGGAGGGCTCTGGCCAAGTGGTGGCTCAAAATAACCCTTGGGTGATCCTCAATGATTTTCTAACCAAAAACACATATTTAATTATTTGCCATCCTAAACAGAGCAAAAATTAAGTTTTTCATTTTTAACATGTGTTCTAACAAGTTTTAAGCTCTCAGGAGCAGAATGGTGATTTTTCACTGCACATATTATTTTTAATGATTTCTGCACTGCAAAAAAGACAGAAAACCTATTTTAATTCATAAAAGGAGCTAAACATCATATTTTGGGTCTTCTTTGGACACAAGCTGTCCAAAGCCACTATACACAACATATCCAAAGCTCAACCCTAGCGCAGCTCTGGATTTGAAATGGTGCATAACTTTAGATTTTCCTTGTTTGAATTTTAATTCAAAAACAGTTCGTCAAAAGTACAAACATGTCTAATAGAGATTGTAATTTAGACTCTCACGAATCCAGGGAGTATTTTTGTGCATTTTTCCGATTTTTGTACGATTTTTAATCGATTTTACAAGTTTCGGGAAAAATCAAACCTAGACTTAAGAATCTGTTTACGCAGAGAACCCTAGATCTTTCAAAACTTCGCGAACGAGTCCCTGGACTTTTGCGCAGAGACCCCTAAACAAAGGTAGACGATGAACTTGGGTCCCTGGGACCTCGCCGGAGTTGCGCCGGCCAAACGGCGGCGAACTAGGCTCGGGGAAGTGGGGGAAAAGCTTTCCTGGGCTCACCACGAGTCGTTTGGGGACGGTTGGGAGGCCGGGGATGGTCGGAGTTTCGCCGGCGACGAGGTGGTGGCGGCGCGGCCGCCGCGGCTTCTACGCCGGCGAGCTCGGGGTCGTTCGCGGAGGGGGAGAGGTCCTTGAGCACCAGCAGAGCTTGGGGAAGCTAATGGCGTGCTCGAGGAAGCTCGGGGACGGCTCGGAGTAGGGTCTCGACGTGCGGGTGCTTCGACGGCCGGAAATTCGCGATTTGGGGAAATCGCAAATTCTCGCCGGAGAAGGGACAATAGCTTGGGGAAAGTTGGGGGTTTTGGAGCTGGTGGAGTGGACTAGCTCCGTGCGGGATGGATTGGGGAATGGTGGGAGCGTGGACGAGGAATTTCGCGAAGAGCTTGGGTTCGGCTTGCGCGTCGCGAGGAGGAAGAAGACCGAGCGAGCGCGGGGAAGTGGAAATGACCAAGTGAGCGAGTGAGAGGAGGGGTGGGAGTGCGCGGTGGAGTGCTTGGGCACGCAAGGGAGGCACTGTGCGGCCTCGGAGCGTGCGAGCGCGTGGGTGGCTGTCGCGGTCGCCATTGATGGCGCGGCGAGCTCGAACAGAGCGCGCGCGACACGATTGGGCGAGGAAGATTGTGGCGTGATCGCTGGGGATCCTCCACAGTGCTCCTTGGCGCGTAGCGAGCGAGCATCGCGACTGCGGGGCGGCGCTGCGCGGCTGCGACCAGTGCCGAGCGAGCTTGCCATGATGGCGCTCCGCGGCGCGAGGCAGCAGTGCGCCGTCGCCCGCGAAGTGACGGTACGGAAGGCTTGGACAAACGCGTGAGGACAAAGCTAGCTGCCGCCACAGCTCGGCCGACCCGACGCGGTCTCCGCCACACGCCGGCCACGTGGCGGCCGGACTCCGGCCGGAGCAGAGCGCGCCAGGGGCGAGCTGGCAGCCCGTGGAGCTCTTTGCCCTTTTGAACTTTCTCCAAAAAATTTGAGCTGAACTTTCGAAACGTGTAAAATTAAAAGTTGGAGTTTGAGGTGCGGGACACAACTTCCGAGCTTGGACCGGGCACTTCGACCAGGCGCTACGGCGCTTCGAGCTTGAACCGCAAGCTCGAGCTTGCCGAGCCTCGAATGGTCGGAAACGCCACTCGAGGGTGAGTGCCCCCCCTCGAGCTTGGCTGCGAAGCTCGAGCGTGACGGAACGTCGCTCGAGGGTGAGTCCTCGAGCTTGGCTGCGGAGCCTCGGAGGGACGGAACGTCGCTCGAGGGTGAGTCCTCGAGCTTCGGCTGCGGAGCCTCGAGGGTGACGGAACGTCGCTCGAGGGTAAGTCCTCGAGCTTGGCTGCGGAGCCCTCGAGCGCGACGGACGGCGGGGGCCTCGAGGGTCCTGTCGTGCAGCCTCGAATCGTGACGGAAACTACCGGCTAGGCTCGATCGTCACGGTCATAGCTCGACTCGTCACGGACATACTGACTAGGCTCGATCGTCACGGACATACTGACTAGGCTCGATCGTCACGGACATAGCTCGATCGGGACGGATTTTTACGGCTAACCTCGATCGTGACGGACATTCCGCTCGAGGTCACCGATCGGCGCGAACGCCGTGGCGAGGTTGTCGCGAAGGGCTGTCCGAGATGTTTAAGTTTTTAGTTGGTGCCAAACAACCCTGTTTTTTGAATTATAATTGAATTTTTGACGAATTTTTGAATTTCAACCCCAATTCCCTGTTGTATTGATTTAATTGCAACTTTTTAATTCTTTGGGATGTGATTGTCAATTTCTTGACGGCGGTTCATTTGTCCATGTGTTAAAAAAGTCGATATTTAATCAGGCGAGATGCGATGCATGAGCGCCTATTCGTTCTCGCCAACACACATGCCAATAACTTTGGCTTACGAAAGTTAGTGCCGGTGGCTAGGCAATATTCGTCCTCCCTTATTAACTAGTCGAACTTCTCTAACCGTTTCAATATACGGTAATCACGGTTAGTGTACCTGCAGAAGATTCATCCAGAGCATGTATAATCAACCTTTCGTGCCAGCACTCACGAAAGCGTCTCCATTCATACCACCCATCCTATAGAGGTGGCACCCGAACGTTTAACATTGAACGTGGCAATGTTCATATGTCACCAGAGAACATAATTGACAGTTTCATACGCTCATGAGAAAGCGTATTGACTTTGTGCCGCCATCATATTTGCATATGATGCCGTGGGGTACGCTACAGCAATCGCCGTACCTTGCCGCCCACCATCCTATTCTAGTTTTCAGTACGCCATCACAGCGTATTGACTATGTGCCGCCCACTTATATTTTCATATTAGTGCCGGGTACGTTACAGCAATCGCCGTACCTGGCGCCCACCATTGCGTAAAGTAAATGACAGAATGAAATGTGCTGGAAGTCAGTATAAATATACTAGTTTGCCACCTATCGTATCGTGATCCCTTAACCCACATAGCTTCACGCTCTAGGTAACATCCTAGCGTCCTAACAACAACCTTCCACCGAAAAGCACGCGGAAGTACGAGCTGGCAAATTTATTCAAAAATATTTATTAAGGTCTGTGTCTCTCTCCGGTGCGCTGTTTCGGCGCTCTGATGCCAGCTGTGGCGGACCACTCCGAAATTATTCCAAGTTAAGTACCCCGGACCACTAATCGAGTAGTCAGGCACTTAATCCGGAATAAGCTGGAGCGCAAACGTCGGATAAACCCGATTAACCACGTTCTTTTCTCGATCGAAACAACAGCACGCCCACACGAAGGTGAGTTCCAGAGATACAACATTCCACATCATTAACATACACAATAGGTATCACAAGTTATTACAACCAAGTTCAAATTTAATTCAGAGTACAAAGCCTTGCAGCGGGAAATAAAAGTTTCTTTGCAGCGGTAAATAAAACTAACGACGACACAAATAACACCATGCTGAAGCCTGCCACGGTGCTACTACTCCTGATCCTCGGCAGAGGACGGAACCCATTCGATGTGCCAGCCGGTGGAACCTGGGTAGGCCAAGACAAAGCATCGACATCCAACGGTGTACCTGTAAAATAATGCCACAAGCAAGGCTGAGTATACTAATACTCAGCAAGGCTTACCCGTCGGGTGAAAAACTACATCACCCGACATCTAGACATGAGAGGCTTTTGGCTGGTGGTTTGTTTGCCAAAAAGCAACTAAGAGTAGGTCCCTTGCTTTCAAGTTTTTAGCATCATATTCTAGTAGATTTAACCATTCTAGATTAGCATCCTCTCTAAGCATACAAGTGGTGCAATACAATTTAATTCATACAACAAAGTTTATCAATCTCATAATTCCACTTGTTACTCAATGTAGCAGGGCGGTCAAGCAGTCTCATTAACCCGCGAGAAGCGGACAGTTCGAACCGAATTTTGCTACCTGGCCAGGGGAAACCCAAACACACACGGATACTCTGCTTGCTATAAAAGGTACAAGCATTTCCCAACCTTTCCCATCGATCCACAATTCGGAACCGGGTCCATTTCCTTAGGATAAAGGTTTACTGCTTCACTCACAGTCTCACGCATATATCCAACAAGTGTACGGCAGGGGAAAAACAAAGTTTCCAAGGAGAGATGGCTATCGCCCTAGCTGCTTCAATCTGGTACCGGCTTACCAGATTCCCCATACATCGGCATGCATGTGGTACGTTCAAAAACTTGACACACTCAACCCACACATTTCGACCTTAATCAATTATCATACACGGACGGAGATCTACATCATCATCCCGCCGCCGTCAATCCTTATGATTCCAACATAAGTAAAGACAAGCAACTCCTATGTCTCGCGAGTGACAGGGAAATCACTCGACTTGTAACGGACCTAAAGCAATGCCCTATCGATCCTTTCATACTAGTGTTGCAAGTCATAGGTACTAGGAAATGTGCAGCTAAGGTATTCGAAATCAACTCCTTGAAACGTAAATGCACAAGCATAGAGAATTCATAATGCATAATTTGGTAAAGTTAGGTTATGCTCCGGGCTTGCCTTCTTTGCTAGCTGAGGTGTAGCCTCCGGTTGTTCTGTGTCGACGTTGGCTCCGCCTTCGAGGTTCTCCTCTCCGTCGACGGGACGAGGTCGTAGAAGCCGTCAACCCTGGTGCGCCTTCTACATGAGATGCACAAGTTAAGCGTTCTGCCAAAACATGCTATCGAGGTTACTGCACTAGGTGATTTTTATCTTAACATTTTAACAAAGTTTCTCTTTTTCTCTTCTAAGCTCCTGCTTTCGAGGAAAAGAACTCGGTTGGTCTCGAGGACCGAGTTCTTCTCGACAGAAAGAACTCTGCTGGTTCCCGCAGTCTGGGTTCTTATCGGAAAAAGAACCCTGAAGCTCGAAACTGAGTTCTTATCGAGAAAAAGAACCCTGTTCGAATAGGAAAAGAACTCTACTGCTCTCGTTGCTGGTTCTCATCGAGAAAGAACCCTGGCTCGAAACTGCTCTCAACGAGGAAGAACCCTGCCCCACACTGGCTTATCACTGCGCCGACCGAAGGCGGTGAAAGGAGTCGAGAGTGGTAAAAGAACCAGCTTACCACTGAGTCGAACACGATGATTGGGAGCCGAAGAGCTCGTAAATCGCCGCGACGGGTGTCGGCAAGTGCAGGTCGCCGTGGGCTCATTCCGGCGAATGATGCTTTCACCAGAGCTTGGAGGGGTCCGTGAGCACCACGACTCGGGAACTATTGGATGCTTGGTGACCTCTCGGGGAGGGCCTCGAAGTAGGGTCGACCTGCGCGTGCTCCGGCGGCCGGAATTCCATTTGGGGAAATCTCAAATCTCGCGGAGAAATGACATAGCTAGGGAAAGTGTCGGGAAAAAAAAAAAATGGAGCTGAGTTAAGGGCTAAGCTGTCGTGCGGACAACTTAGGGATGTGAGTGTGAGGGTGAATTTCTCGAGAAGCCGGCTCGGTTCGCGCGCCGAGGAAGAAGAAGACCGAGCGAGCGCGGAAGTGGAAAATGCCAAGTGAGCGAGTAGAGGAGGGTGTGAGTGCTTGCTGAGTGATTGGGCACGCAGGTGGCACAGTGTTGCCTCGGAGAAGCGTGCGAGCGCTGGGTGGCGTCCGGTCGCCATTGATGCGCGGCGAACCTGCAACAGAGCGCACACGCGCGTGGCGTCAAAAGATCATCGCGTGATATGAAGTGAGATCCTCAGCAGAGCTTCTGGCGCGATCGCGAGCGGACTCTACCGCCTGCGTGCGCTCGGCGCGGCGCGAGGCGAGCGAGGCGACGGCGGCGAAGTGATGGCT
>JACEFO010002032.1:0-67692 GCA_015342445.1 Digitaria exilis
TTCAGGAGATCTCCCTACCAAAGTTAAGCATAAGTATGAGGAGGGCTCTGGCCAAGTGGTGGCTCAAAATAACCCTTGGGTGATCCTCAATGATTTTCTAACCAAAAACACATATTTAATTATTTGCCATCCTAAACAGAGCAAAATTAAGTTTTTCATTTTTAACATGTGTTCTAACAAGTTTTTAAGCTCTCAGGAGCAGAATGGTGATTTTTCACTGCACATATTATTTTTAATGATTTCTGCACTGCAAAAAGACAGAAAACCTATTTTAATTCATAAAAGGAGCTAAACATCATATTTTTGGGTCTTCTTTGGACACAAGCTGTCCAAAGCCACTATACACAACATATCCAAAGCTCAACCCTAGCGCAGCTCTGGATTTGAAATGGTGCATAACTTTAGATTTTCCTTGTTTGAATTTTAATTCAAAAACAGTTCGTCAAAAGTACAAACATGTCTAATAGAGATTGTAATTTAGACTCTCTCGAATCCAGGGAGTATTTTTGTGCATTTTCCGATTTTGTACGATTTTTAATCGATTTACAAGTTTCGGGAAAAATCAAACCTAGACTTAAGAATCTGTTTACGCAGAGAACCCTAGATCTTTCAAAACTTCGCGAACGAGTCCCTGGACTTTTGCGCAGAGACCCCTAAACAAAGGTAGACGATGAACTTGGGTCCCTGGGACCTCGCCGGAGTTGCGCCGGCCAAACGGCGGCGAACTAGGCTCGGGGAAGTGGGGGAAAAGCTTCCTGGGCTCACCACGAGTCGTTTGGGGACGGTTGGGAGGCCGGGATGGTCGGAGTTTCGCCGGCGACGAGGTGTGGCGGCGCGGCCGCCGCGGCTTCTACGCCGGCGAGCTCCGGGGTCGTTCGCGGAGGGGGAGAGGTCCTTGAGCACCAGCAGAGCTTGGGGAAGCTAATGGCGTGCTCGAGGAAGCTCGGGGACGGCTCGGAGTAGGGTCTCGACGTGCGGGTGCTTCGACGGCCGGAATTCGCGATTTGGGAAATCGCAAATTCTCGCCGGAGAAGGGACAATAGCTTGGGGAAAGTTTGGGGTTTTGGAGCTGGTGGAGTGGACTAGCTCCGTGCGGGATGGATTGGGGAATGGTGGGAGCGTGGACGAGGAATTTCGCGAAGAGCTTGGGTTCGGCTTGCGCGTCGCGAGGAGGAAGAAGACCGAGCGAGCGCGGGGAAGTGGAAATGACCAAGTGAGCGAGTGAGAGGAGGGGTGGGAGTGCGCGGTGGAGTGCTTGGGCACGCAAGGGAGGCACTGTGCGGCCTCGGGAGCGTGCGAGCGCGTGGGTGGCTGTCGCGGTCGCCATTGATGGCGCGGCGAGCTCGAACAGAGCGCGCGCGACACGATTGGGCGAGGAAGATTGTGGCGTGATCGCTGGGGATCCTCCACAGTGCTCCTTGGCGCGTAGCGAGCGAGCATCGCGACTGCGGGCGGCGCTGCGCGGCTGCGACCAGTGCCGAGCGAGCTTGCCATGATGGCGCTCCGCGGCGCGAGGCAGCAGTGCGCCGTCGCCCGCGAAGTGACGGTACGGAAGGCTTGGACAAACGCGTGAGGACAAAAGCTAGCTGCCGCCACAGCTCGGCCGACCCGACGCGGTCTCCGCCACACGCCGGCCACGTGGCGGCCGGACTCCGGCCGGAGCAGAGCGCGCCAGGGGCGAGCTGGCAGCCCCGTGGAGCTCTTTGCCCCTTTTGAACTTTCTCCAAAAATTTGAGCTGAACTTCGAAACGTGTAAAACTAAAAGTTGGAGTTTGAGGTGCGGGACACAACTTCCGAGCTTGGACCGGGCACTTCGACCAGGCGCTACGGCGCTTCGAGCTTGAACCGCAAGCTCGAGCTTGCCGAGCCTCGAATGGTCGGAAACGCCACTCGAGGGTGAGTGCCCCCCCCCCTCGAGCTTGGCTGCGAAGCCTCGAGCGTGACGGAACGTCGCTCGAGGGTGAGTCCTCGAGCTTGGCTGCGGAGCCTCGAGGGTGACGGAACGTCGCTCGAGGGTAAGTCCTCGAGCTTGGGCTGCGGAGCCTCGAGCGCGACGGACGGCGGGGCCTCGAGGGTCCTGTCGTGCAGCCTCGAATCGTGACGGAAACTACCGGCTAGGCTCGATCGTCACGGTCATAGCTCGATCGTCACGGACATACTGACTAGGCTCGATCGTCACGGACATACTGACTAGGCTCGATCGTCACGGACATAGCTCGATCGGGACGGATTTTTACGGCTAACCTCGATCGTGACGGACATTCCCGCTCGAGGGTCACCGATCGGCGCGAACGCCGTGGCGAGGTTGTCGCGAAGGGCTGTCCGAGATGTTTTAAGTTTTAGTTGGGTGCCAAACAACCCTTGTTTTTGAATTATAATTGAATTTTTGACGAATTTTTGAATTTCAACCCAATTCCCTGTTGTATTGATTTTAATTGCACTTTTTAATTCTTTTGACATCAGAGATGTCACAGCCTACCCCCCTTAAAGGAATCTCGTCCCGAGATTCGATTAAACCTAGAGATAGAGAGGGGAAAAGAAATACCTCGGCTTAGGAAGTATGTCGGGGAAATTCTTCCTAAGATAGTCCTCGGTTTCCCACGTGGCTTCATCTTCGGAGTGATGACTCCACTGAACTTTGTACATTTTAACTCCCTTCCTTCGTGTTTGTCGCTCTTTCTCGTCGAGGATCTTAACGGGATGCTCATCATAAGAGAGATCCGGTTCAACCGAGAGTTCCTCTTGTTCAACAACTTCGGTTGGGACACGAAGACACCTCTTGAGTTGAGAAACATGGAATACATTGTGTACCGCTGAAAGTTTCTCGGGAAGCTTTACTTGATAGGCTACCGGCCCACATTGCTGAGTAATTTCATACGGGCCGATATAACGAGGTGCAAGCTTGCCCTTGAGTCCAAATCTTTGCACACCCTTGGTCGGGGAGACCTTAAGATATACGTGATCACCAACTTCGAACTGAAGTGGCTCCCGCCGCTGATCAAAGTAGCTCTTTTGCCGTGACTGGGCGGTCTTCAAATTCTCCCGAATGATCCTAACCTTTTCTTCGGCTTCCTTCACAAGGTCAGGGCCATAAGTGTACCTCTCGCCTGCCTGGGACCAACACAACGGGGTCCGACATCTTCTACCATACAAGGCTTCGAATGGTGCCATTCTAAGACTCGCTTGGTAGCTGTTGTTATAGGAGAATTCGGCCAGAGATAAACATTTCTCCCAATTCTTCCCATAATGAATAACACAGGCTCGAAGCATATCCTCAAGTATTTGATTTACCCTTTCCGTCTGCCCATCGGTCTGTGGGTGATATGCCGAACTACGGATCAGTTTGGTGCCTAGGGACATTTGCAATTGTTCCCAAAAGCGTGCTACGAACAGAGCACCACGATCTGAAATTATCGTCTTGGGTACCCCGTGTAGACAAACGATCCGCTCCAAATAAATCTCCGCATACTTCTTGGCAGTGTAAGTGGTATTGACTGGAATAAAGTGTGCGGTTTTGGTAAGGCGATCCACAATTACCCAAATAGAATCGTGCCCCTGAGGGGTTCTGGGAAGTCCAACAATAAAATCCATGCTTATATCTTCCCACTTCCACGAGGGAATAGGTAGAGGTTGAAGCGTGCCTGCTACCTTCAAGTGGCTAGCCTTGACCCGCTGGCATGTGTCACATTCCGACACATACGTGGCAATTTCTCGCTTCATTCGAGTCCACCAAAAGTTTTGCTTCAAGTCTTGGTACATTTTGGTGCTGCCGGGATGGATAGAAAATTTAGAGAGGTGTGCCTCATCCATAAGCTTCCTCCGGAGTTCCGTGTTTTTGGGCACCACAAGGCGATGTCCATACCACATCACTCCCTGCCCATCCAACCGGAAACACTTGTACTTCTCTTTCACCCTTTCCTTAGACAATTTCCTTTTAAGGATTTTAACGCCCGCATCATTTAATTGGGCTGCAACAATCTGATCGTGCACGGTTGGTTCCACTGCAATATGGTTGAAGTACCCGTGTGGAACAATCTCCAAATTGAGCTTTGCCATTTCGTGACACAGGGTGTCGGCATAGGACTCCACGGAAAGACAATGACAACGAGCCTTGCGGCTTAGTGCATCCGCAACTACATTAGCCTTCCCGGGGTGATAGTGTACACTGAGATCATAGTCCTTTGCTAACTCCAACCATCTTCGCTGTCTCATATTCAAATGTGCCTGAGTGAAGACATACTTGAGGCTCTTGTGGTCTGTATATATGTTGCAGGGAACACCCATCAAATAGTGTCTCCACATCTTGAGAGCATGAATGACCGCTGCTAACTCAAGATCGTGCGTGGGGTAGTTTTGCTCATGAGGCCGAAGTGCTCGAGAAGCATAAGCAATGACTCGGTTCTCTTGCATGAGAACACAGCCAAGACCGGTGCCTGATGCGTCACAATAAACATCATACGGCTTGGTGCAATCGGGCTGAGCCAAAACTGGGGCTGAAGTTAAATGTCTTCGCAAGGTGTGGAAAGCTTCCTCACATTTGTCATTCCACTCAAATTTAACTCCCTTCTTCAAGAGTTCGGTCATGGGCTTTGCTATCCGAGAGAAATCCGGAATAAAACGGCGGTAATAACCGGCTAAACCCAGAAAACTCCGAATCTCATGGACAGAGGTAGGTGGTTGCCAATCTAGCACCTCTTGTACCTTGGTTGGATCCACGGATATACCATCCTTGGAAACCGTGTGACCTAAAAACTTCACGCTCTCAAGCCAGAATTCACACTTGGAGAACTTGGCATAGAGCTGATGATCTCTCAGCCTTTGAAGAACAATGCGAAGGTGCTCAGCATGCTCTTCCTCATTCTTAGAATATATAAGAATGTCGTCAATGAAAACCACCACAAACTTGTCTAGTTCAGACATGAAGACCGAATTCATGAGGTACATGAAATAGGCTGGGGCATTGGTGAGTCCAAAGGACATAACCAAGAATTCATAAAGTCCATAACGTGTGGAAAAGGCAGTCTTCGGAATGTCACAAGGCCTGATTTTGATTTGATGATAGCCAGAGCGTAGGTCAATCTTGGAGAATACTCTGGCGCCAGCTAATTGGTCAACAAGATGTCAATACGGGGAAGCGGATACTTGTTCTTGATGGTTACCGCATTGAGAGACCGGTAATCAATACACAACCTCAAGGAATGATCCTTCTTTTTCACAAAGATAGCGGGACATCCCCAAGGTGATACACTTGGACGAATGAAACCCTTATCTAGCAATTCTTGGAGTTGAATTTTTAATTCAGCCAATTCATTGGGCGGCATTCTATATGGTCTCTTTGATATAGGTGCTGTGCCAGGTTGAAGTTCAATCACGAATTCAATGTCTCTATCCGGCGGCATCCCAGGTAAGTCATCCGGAAATACATCGGCATACTCACATACCACCGGAATGTCCTTTAGTTGGGTTTCTACCATTGTGTAAGCACACGCATCGACGCAAGTCCGTTGTGGCAGATATAGCACACTCGGGCCATGCGTAGGCGAGTTTATCTCAACAACTCTTTCCGCAACATCTAGGACAGCCTTATGTTGAGTCATCCAATTGGCTCCCAACACAATGTCAATTCCTTCCATTCCAAGCAGAATCAAATCAGTAGGAAATGTTTTACTTCCCAGCCTGATTGGAACCTTGTGGGTGACTTGGTTGGATGAAAGTTTACCTCCCGCAGTTGATATCACATAAGATGATTTGGTATGGTACGATTTTAATCCGCATTTCACATGAAATCTTGTGCTTATAAAACTATGTGTTGCCCCGGAATCAAACAATATCACAGCAGGTTGAGTGCAGATAGGGAAAGTACCAGTCATGTCTGGGGCTCCCTCGGGCAGGTCGGCCAAGTTGGTGTAGTTGAGCCGTCCTTGGCGAACTTGCACACGCTGCTGCTGCTTGCCCTTGCCTTGCTGATTTCCCGGGCGTTGGTTTTGCTGCTTGTTCTGCGGGCAATCCTTGATAAAATGATCTTTACTTCCACACTTGAAGCACTGATAGCCGGCTCCAGGGCGAGCTGGCTGCTGTGCATTTTGCCTTGGTGCTTGCTGCTGCTGCGGCGGAGGGAAACGAGGCGCGTTAGGCTGTGGCGGCCTAGCAACCCATCCACCTCTCTGAGGTGCCCTGGACTGTCCCTGCGGTGCAGCCGGGGGAACCAGGCGGAACCTCTGTGGCTGCGCGCTCGACGGTCCAGCGGGAGTCTTCCTCTTCTTCTCCGCCTTGTGCACCACATTGGCGTCTTCCTGGGTGATGGCAAGGTTCACGAGATCGCCGTACGTGGCAGCACGGGTGGTGGCCAACTGTGCCTTCAACTTGGTGTTAAGGCCACGTCGGAACCTCTCTAGCTTCTTCTCGTCGGAGTCGGCGTGATGACCCGCATAAGGGCACAGACCATTGAAGGCCTGGGCGTACTGAAGCACTGTACGGGTACCCTGGGTCAGCGCCAAAAACTCATTCAACTTCCGCTCTACTAGACCGGCCGGAATGTGATGAGCCTTGAATGCAGCCTTGAACTCATCCCACTCAACTACATGACCCTCCTGCTGCAGGGCCAGGTAGTTCTCCCACCAAAGGAGAGCTGGGCCGCGGAGCTGCTGCGCCGCGAATACGACCTTGCGGTTGGAGGTGCAAGGCGTCGCCAGAATGGTGAACTTGGACTCGATGGCCCGAATCCAGGTGTCGGCCTCTAAAGGCTCATCGGCACGAGAGAAGATCGGCGGGTGCGTCGCCAGAAAATCTTCGTATCGGGCCACCTGAGGCTGAGGGGCCCGTTGACCTCCCTGCTGAAGCATCTGCTGCTGCATCATCTGCTGCTGATGCTGCAGGTTCCGGAGAATCTCCGTTTGCGTGGCATAAAGCTGCTGCCACGTAGGAGGTTGCTGCGGTGGAGGAGGTGGCGGTGGCTGTTGCTGCCCCTCTGGCCCCTGCTGGTTAGCGTTGGAGCCACTAGCGTCGTGACCGCTGCGGGTGATTGCCATCTGCAGTAGGTACTTGTATTAGCCACATTCCATAAGCTTGCATAATGAATGACAAGATAGAACGTGACAATATATTAAAGTGTACTGCGTAGAATGGCAAGTCAGCACGCAGTTCGGAAGAAAAATCATAACTCCCGACAGGAAACAAGTCAAATGCTCCAATTCAGTCAGTAGCTCGAAAATTTCATGCTCTACAACTTTCATGTTGTGCTCAGAATCAAATTCGGACTGGAACTAAGCCGAAAAATTCAATCTTTAGCTCTCTGCATTTGCTGTTTTTCAGCAGGCCGAGCTATAGTGTTTTGGTTGCCATTTTTATTTCGCTTAACCAATGGGGTTGCAATTTGGTGATCGTTTTGTTTGACAAATTTCAAACAACTTTGTAGTTCACATCACAGCCCAGAAATGAAAGGAAAACCCATCAATAATTAAAACAAGGTCAGCTGCAGAACGTTTTCAACACAGCTGTAACAACATCATCAAGTTTCGCAACACAATCACACCATTCATTTTTACATGCCACAAAAGATAACAAGGGGAGCTCAACTCCATCTAGCCTATTACAACATGAAGCCAAAATCTAGGCCTAGCGGAGGAGTCCTTGCTACTACCACTCTAAAAGTCATCAAGGTTGTTAGCGGTAGCCTCGCTGCCCATAGGAGAAGGTGGAGCTGGAAGGGGCGGCATGTCGTCCTCGGTGTCCATGTCGGAGTCGGGGGCCTCTCCTTCACCATCCACATCCCCTCCTTGCTGCTCAAAGAGGTGCTGAGCGTCGTGGGCGGCAAGCATGGCATTGGCCTGCTCCAAGGTACCGTGTACCTCCTCAAGCTCATCTCTAGTTTGTGCTAACTCATTCTGGGTGTTGTTGTGTGCAATCTGGAGGTCATTCAATTGCCTCTCCAAGTCAGCAATCATGGCATCTCTAGTGGTCACCTCAATGGACAAAGAGGTCCTCTCAACCCCTATGTCACGGGCGCGAGCGGACATGTCCATAGCAATGTTGAGCATCTCGCTCTGCGACCGTCCAAGTAGTGCCTGCAAACGGTGATACGCCCGTATCCACCTCATCATCAAAGCGGCTGCTGCGACGGGGTTCTCCGCCATCCTCAAAGGAGAGCTAAGGTAGCACCTCATCCAGTGGGGATCATCCGGCTGAGTTGGTGGGAACAGCCCAAGCAACTGGTGCTCTACCAAGCTCTGGTTCTGAGCACAAAAAGAACTGATGCCATTCAAGGCAGCTAGCTCACAAGTCGTCTCCATGTGGTGTCCATGAACTTCCACCGTCCAGGTGGGGGAACTAGGACACGGCGGGTGACGGTGTACCACCAAACGCACACGGGAACGAGTCACACCACGGTCTCGGATGAGGATTCTCTCATACTGTGGCGGTGTAGGGTAGCCAAGTGCCTGTAGAACCGACCACAAGATGCTAGGGAAGCCTTCCCATCCCAAGCAATCAGAGAAAGACACGTCGTTAGGGTAGCTAGCCAGGTCAGCGAGGGCGTCCATCTGAACCAAAAGGAAAAAGGGGCAAGGGTGAGCACCGGGTAGCGCCAAAGAATAAGAACAGATTCTGTGCAGGGTGGTAAAAATTTCAAAACTCGAAATCTACAAGCTCAAAAATTCCCAAATTTGGCCAGGACATTGTTTAAGTAATTTCTAACAAGTTTCATTTTGGAGGTTTGAGCAGAAACTGTCGTTAAGATGGTGTAAAAATTCAATTTTTATCTCACTGTCCCCAGAAATTTCCAGCAGACAGGGGGTTACCATTTTTAGCATAACTCCAATTTTACTGAACCATTTTCGTTGAAATTTCTCCAGCATTTACTCCATAATATTTATGACAACTTTCGTGTTGAACACTTTTTCGTTCGACAACGTTTTCAGTTTCGAATTAAGGGTGCAACAGATTGTTCTCAGCAGGATTTTTTGGGTTGTGATTTCAATTCCTTTGATGGCGGTTCGATTCGGTCACTTATTAAAATCCATGTCAATTCAGTGAGATGCAATGCATGAGCGGCCTATTCGTTCTCGCCAACACACATGCCAATAACTTTTGGCTTACGAAGTTAGTGCCGGTGGCTAGGCAATATCCGTCTCTCCCTATATTAACTAGCCGAACTTTTCTAACCGTTCATCTTACGGAATCGTGGTTAGTGTACCTGCAGAAAATTCCATTCCAGAGCATGTATAATCAACCTTTCGTGCCAGCACTCACGAAAGCGTCTCCATTCATTACCACCCACTATAGAGGTGGCACCCGAACGTTTAACATTGAACGGGCAATGTTCATATGTCACCAAAGCAACATATTGACAGTTTCATACGCTATTGAAATAGCGTATTGACTTTGTGCCGCCATCATATTTGCATATGATGCCGTGGTACGCTACAGCAATCGCCGTACCTTGCGCCCACCATCCTATTCTAGTTTCATACGCCATCACAGCGTATTGACTATGTGCCGCCACTATATTTTCATATAGTGCCGTGGTACGTTACAGCAATCGCCGTACCTTGCGCCCACCATTGCGTAAAGTAAATGACAGAATGAAATGTGCTGGAAGTCAGTATAATATACTATTTGCCACCTATCATATCGTGATCCCTTATCCCACATAGGCTTCACGTTCTAGGTAACATCCTTAGCGGTCCTAAGATAACCTTCCTTCGCAAAACGCGTCGGAAGCACGAGTTGGCAAATTTTATTCAAAAATTGTTTATTAAAGGTCTGTTGCTCTCTCCGGTGCGCTGTTTCGGCTCTGATGCCAGCTGTGGCGGTTCCACTCCGAAATTATTCCAAGTTAAGTACCTTTGGACCACTAATCACGTAGTCAAGCACTTAATCCGGAATAAGCTGGAGCGCCGTCGGATTAAACCCGATTAAACCACGTACTTTTCCCGATCGAAACAACAGCACGCCCACACGAAGGCGGGTTTCAGAGATTACAACATTCCACAAATTAAATCACGCACATAGGTAACCTAGTTATTACAAACCGAGTTGAATAAAATCAGAGTACAAGTCTTGCAGCGGAATTTGAAAGTTCATAACAACTGAAATTAGAAGTTCATTGCAGCGGAAGTAAATAATCTAACGGCGGTACAAATAACTCCGTGCTGAAGCCTGCCACGAAGCTACTCCTCCCGATCCTCGCCAGAGGACGGGACCCATTCGATGTGCCAGCCAGGTGGAACCTGGACGGGCCAAGTCATAGCGTCCACATCCAAAATGATACCTGTAAAATAATGTCACAAGCAAGGCTGAGTATACTAATACTCAGCAAGGCTTACCCGTCGGGTGAAATCTACATCACCGACATCTAGACAATGAGAGGCTTTTGGCTGGTGGGTTTGTTTGCCAAAAAGCAACTAAAGTAGATCCTTGCTTTCAAGTTTTAGCTTCATATTCTAGTAAATTTAACCATTCTAAATTAGCATCCTCTCTAAGCATACAAGTGGTGCAATACAAGTTATTCATAGAACGAGTTCATGATCTCATCATTCCACTTATTACTCGATGTAGCAAGGCGGTCAAGCAGTCTCATTAACCGCGAGAAGCGGACAGTTCGAACCGAATTTGTGCTACCTGGCCAGGGAAAACCCAACACACACGGATACTCTGCCTGCTATAAAAGGTACAAGCATTTCCCAACCTTTCCCATCGATCCACAATTCGGAACCGGGTCCATTTCCTTAGGATAAAGGTTTACTGCTTCACTCACAGCATCACGCATATATCCACAAGTGTACGGCAGGGGAAACAAGTTTCCAAGGAGAGATGGCTATCGGCCCTAGCTGCTTCAATCTGGTACCGGGCTTACCGGCTCCCATATACCGGTATGCATGTGGTACGTTCAAAAACTTGACACACTCTACCACACATTTCGACCTTAACCAATTATCATACACGGACGGGAGATCTACATCTATCATCCCGCCCGTCAATCCTTATGATTCCAACATAAGTAAAGACAAGCAATCCCTATGTCTCGCGAGTGACAGGAAATCACTCGACTTGTAACGGACCTATAGCAATGCACTATCGATCCCTTTCAAACTAGTATTGCAAGTCATGGGTACTAGGAAATGTGCAGCTAAGGTATTCAATCAACTCCTTGAACGTAAATGCACAAACATAGAGAATTCAAAGTGCATATTTTGGTAAAGGTTAGGTCATGCTCCGGGGCTTGCCTTCTTGCTCGGACTGAGAGTTAGCCTCCGGGTTGTTCACGTCTGCACCGGCACCGGGCTCCGGGGCTTCTTCCTCGTCTGCGGGGATGAGGGTGTAGTCGCCGTCTGGGATAGCGCCTTGTACATGATATGCATAACTTAGGGTGGCTGTTCTGGAATTTCAGATTCCATTTATTTTATTCTATCTAACTACAAAAAGGTTTATTCTTTTATATAAATCGATTTCCATCTAGATTACTTCGCATTTTTGTTTCTCCATTTCTGTTCATCATTTTTATCTATAAACTTTATGGCAGCTACTGGAGTATAAGAGCTAAGCTCACTCCAAAATTTAGCTAATTTCGAGCTACACATAATTTATTAAAAATCTAACAAGTTGCTGCCAGCAGAAATGAATTTAATTCATATAAAATTGAAAATTCAACCATTTCAGGAGATCTCCCTACCAAAGTTAAGCATAAGTATGAGGAGGGCTCTGGCCAAGTGGTGGCTCAAAATAACCCTTGGGTGATCCTCAATGATTTTCTAACAAAAAACACATATTTAATTATTTGCCATCCTAAACAGAGCAAAAATTAAGTTTTTCATTTTTAACATGTGTTCTAACAAGTTTTAAGCTCTCAGGAGCAGAATGGTGATTTTTCACTGCACATATTATTTTTAATGATTTCTGCACTGCAAAAAGACAGAAAACCTATTTTAATTCATAAAAGGAGCTAAACATCATATTTTTGGGTCTTCTTTGGACACAAGCTGTCCAAAGCCACTATACACAACATATCCAAAGCTCAACCCTAGCGCAGCTCTGGATTTGAAATGGTGCATAACTTTAGATTTTCCTTGTTTGAATTTTAATTCAAAAACAGTTCGTCAAAAGTACAAACATGTCTAATAGAGATTGTAATTTAGACTCTCACGAATCCAGGGAGTATTTTTGTGCATTTTTCCGATTTTTGTACGATTTTTAATCGATTTTACAAGTTTCGGGAAAAATCAAACCTAGACTTAAGAATCTGTTTACGCAGAGAACCCTAGATCTTTCAAAACTTCGCGAACGAGTCCCTGGACTTTTGCGCAGAGACCCCTAAACAAAGGTAGACGATGAACTTGGGTCCCTGGGACCTCGCCGGAGTTGCGCCGGCCAAACGGCGGCGAACTAGGCTCGGGGAAGTGGGGGAAAAGCTTCCTGGGCTCACCACGAGTCGTTTGGGGACGGTTGGGAGGCCGGGGATGGTCGGAGTTTCGCCGGCGACGAGGTGGTGGCGGCGCGGCCGCCGCGGCTTCTACGCCGGCGAGCTCGGGGTCGTTCGCGGAGGGGGGAGAGGTCCTTGAGCACCAGCAGAGCTTGGGGAAGCTAATGGCGTGCTCGAGGAAGCTCGGGGACGGCTCGGAGTAGGGTCTCGACGTGCGGGTGCTTCGACGGCCGGAATTCGCGATTTGGGGAAATCGCAAATTCTCGCCGGAGAAGGGACAATAGCTTGGGGAAAGTTGGGGGTTTTGGAGCTGGTGGAGTGGACTAGCTCCGTGCGGGATGGATTGGGGAATGGTGGAGCGTGGACGAGGAATTTCGCGAAGAGCTTGGGTTCGGCTTGCGCGTCGCGAGGAGGAAGAAGACCGAGCGAGCGCGGGGAAGTGGAAATGACCAAGTGAGCGAGTGAGAGGAGGGGTGGGAGTGCGCGGTGGAGTGCTTGGGCACGCAAGGGAGGCACTGTGCGGCCTCGGGAGCGTGCGAGCGCGTGGGTGGCTGTCGCGGTCGCCATTGATGGCGCGGCGAGCTCGAACAGAGCGCGCGCGACACGATTGGGCGAGGAAGATTGTGGCGTGATCGCTGGGGATCCTCCACAGTGCTCCTTGGCGCGTAGCGAGCGAGCATCGCGACTGCGGGGCGGCGCTGCGCGGCTGCGACCAGTGCCGAGCGAGCTTGCCATGATGGCGCTCCGCGGCGCGAGGCAGCAGTGCGCCGTCGCCCGCGAAGTGACGGTACGGAAGGCTTGGACAAACGCGTGAGGACAAAAGCTAGCTGCCGCCACAGCTCGGCCGACCCGACGCGGTCTCCGCCACACGCCGGCCACGTGGCGGCCGGACTCCGGCCGGAGCAGAGCGCGCCAGGGGCGAGCTGGCAGCCCCGTGGAGCTCTTTGCCCCTTTTGAACTTTCTCCAAAAATTTGAGCTGAACTTCGAAACGTGTAAAACTAAAAGTTGGAGTTTGAGGTGCGGGACACAACTTCCGAGCTTGGACCGGGCACTTCGACCAGGCGCTACGGCGCTTCGAGCTTGAACCGCAAGCTCGAGCTTGCCGAGCCTCGAATGGTCGGAAACGCCACTCGAGGGTGAGTGCCCCCCCCCTCGAGCTTGGCTGCGAAGCCTCGAGCGTGACGGAACGTCGCTCGAGGGTGAGTCCTCGAGCTTGGCTGCGGAGCCTCGAGGGTGACGGAACGTCGCTCGAGGGTAAGTCCTCGAGCTTGGCTGCGGAGCCTCGAGCGCGACGGACGGCGGGGCCTCGAGGGTCCTGTCGTGCAGCCTCGAATCGTGACGGAAACTACCGGCTAGGCTCGATCGTCACGGTCATAGCTCGATCGTCACGGACATACTGACTAGGCTCGATCGTCACGGACATACTGACTAGGCTCGATCGTCACGGACATAGCTCGATCGGGACGGATTTTTACGGCTAACCTCGATCGTGACGGACATTCCCGCTCGAGGGTCACCGATCGGCGCGAACGCCGTGGCGAGGTTGTCGCGAAGGGCTGTCCGAGATGTTTAAGTTTTAGTTGGGTGCCAAACAACCCTTGTTTTTGAATTATAATTGAATTTTTGACGAATTTTTGAATTTCAACCCAATTCCCTGTTGTATTGATTTTAATTGCACTTTTTAATTCTTTTGACATCAGAGATGTCACAGAAACTGTCGTTAAGATGGTGTAAAAATTCAATTTTTATCTCACTGTCCCCAGAAATTTCCAGCAGACAGGGGGTTACCATTTTTAGCATAACTCCAATTTTACTGAACCATTTTCATTGAAATTTCTCCAGCATTTACTTCATAATATTTATGACAACTTTCGTGTTGAACACTTTTTCGTTTGACAACGTTTTCAGTTTCGAATTAAGGGTGCAAACAGATTGTTCTCAGCAGGATTTTTGGGATGTGATTTCAATTTCTTTGACGGCGGTTCAATTTGGTCATGTGTTAAAAGTCGATATTAATTCAGCGAGATGCAATGCATGAGCGGCCTATTCGTTCTCGCCAACACACATGCCAATAACTTTTGGCTTACGAAGTTAGTGCCGGTGGCTAGGCAATATTCGTCTCTCCCTATATTAACTAGTCGAACTTCTCTAACCGTTTCAATATACGGATTCGCGGTTAGTGTACCTGCAGAAGATTTCATTCCAGAGCATGTATAATCAACCTTTCGTGCCAGCACTCACGAAAGCGTCTCCATTCATTACCACCCACTATAGAGGTGGCACCCGAACGTTTAACATTGAACGGGCAATGTTCATATGTCACCAAGGCAACATATTGACAGTTTCATACGCTCATGAGATAGCGTATTGACTTTGTGCCGCCATCATATTTGCATATGATGCCGTGGTACGCTACAGCAATCGCCGTACCTTGCGCCCACCATCCTATTCTAGTTTCATACGCCATCACAGCGTATTGACTATGTACCGGCACTATATTTTCATATAGTGCCGTGGTACGTTACAGCAATCGCCGTACCTTGCGCCCACCATTGCGTAAAGTAAATGACAGAATGAAATGTGCTGGAAGTCAGTATAATATACTATTTGCCACCTATCATATCGTGATCCCTTAACCCACATAGGCTTCACGCTCTAGGTAACATCCTTAGCGGTCCTAACAACAACCTTCCACCGAAAAGCACGGCGGAAGTACGAGTTGGCAAATTTTATTCCAAAAATATTTATTTAAGGTTTGTTGGTATCTCCGGTGCGCTGTTTCGGCTCTGATGCCAGCTGTGGCGGACCACTCCGAAATTATTCCAAGTTAAGTACCCCGGGACCACTAACCGAGTAGTCAGGCACTTAATCCGGAATAAGCTGGAGCGCCGTCGGATTAAACCCGATTAACCACGTTCTTTTCTCGATCGAAACAACAGCACGCCCACACGAAGGTGAGTTCCAGAGATTACAACATTCCACAAATTAACATACACAATAGGTATCACAAGTTATTACAACCAAGTTCAAATTTAATTCAGAGTACAAAGCCTTGCAGCGGAAATAAAAGTTTCTTTGCAGCGGAAGTAAATAAACTAACGACGACACAAATAACACCATGCTGAAGCCTGCCACGGTGCTACTCCTCCTGATCCTCGGCAGAGGACGGAACCCATTCGATGTGCCAGCTAGGTGGAACCTGGGTAGGCCAAGACAAAGCATCGACATCCAACGGTGTACCTGTAAATTAATGCCACAAGCAAGGCTGAGTATACTAATACTCAGCAAGGCTTACCCGTCGGGTGAAAACTACATCACCGACATCTAGACCATGAGAGGCTTTTGGCTGGTGGGTTTGTTTGCCAAAAAGCAACTAAGAGTAGGTCCTTGCTTTCAAGTTTTAGCATCATATTCTAGTAGATTTAACCATTCTAGATTAGCATCCTGTCTAATCATACAAGTGGTGCAGTACAATTTATTTCATACAACAAGTTCATCATTCACATAGTTCCACTTGTTACTCAATGTAGCAGGGCGGTCAAGCAGTCTCATTAACCGCGAGAAGCGGACAGTTCGAACCGAATTTTGCTACCTGGCCAGGGGAAACCCAACACACACGGATACTCTGCTTGCTATAAAAGGCACAAGCATTTCCCAACCTTTCCCATCGATCCACAATTCGGAACCGGGTCCATTTCCTTAGGATAAAGGTTTACTGCTTCACTCACAGTCTCACGCATATATCCACAAATGTACGGCAGGGGAAAACAAAGTTTCCAAGGAGAGATGGCTATCGGCCCTAGCTGCTTCAATCTGGTACCGGGCTTACTGATCCCCATACATCGGCATGCATGTGGTACGTTCAAAAACTTGACACACTCAACCACACATTTCGACCTTAATCAATTATCATACACGGACGGGAGATCTACATCTATCATCCCGCCCGTCAATCCTTATGATTCCAACATAAGAAAAGACAAGCAATTCCTATGTCTCGCGAGTGACAGGAAATCACTCGACTTGTAACGGACCTAAAGCAATGCCCTATCGATCCTTTCATGCTAGTATTGCAAGTCATAGGTACTAGGAAATGTGCAGCTAAGGTATTCAATCAACTCCTTGAAACGTAAATGCACAAACATAGAGAATTCAAAGTGCATAATTTGGTAAAGTTAGGTTATGCTCCGGGGCTTGCCTTCTTGTGCTAGCTGGGGGTTAGCCTCCGGGTTGTTTGTGTCGACGTTGGCTCCGCCTTCGAGGTTCTCCTCTCCGTCGACGGGGACGAGGTCGTAGAAGCCGTCAACGAGTGCGCCTTCTACATGAGATGCACAAGTTAAGCGTTCTGCCAAAACATGCTTCGAGGTTACTGCACTAGGTGATTTTTATCTTAACATTTTAACAAAGTTTCTCTTTTCTCTTCTAATCTCCTGCTTTCGAGGAAAAGAACTCGGTTGGTCTCGAGGACCGAGTTCTTCTCGACAGAAAGAACTCTGCTGGTTCCCGCAGTCTGGGTTCTTATCGGAAAAAGAACCCTGAAGCTCGAAACTGAGTTCTTATCGAGAAAGAACCCTGTTCGAATAGGAAAAGAACTCTACTGGCTCTCGTTGGCTGGGTTCTCATCGAGAAAGAACCCTGGCTCGAAACTGGGCTCTCAACGAGGAAGAACCCTGCCCACTACTGGCTATCACTGCGCCAACGAACGGCGGTGAAAGGAGGTCGGAGAGGTGGGGAAAAGAACCAGTGGCTTACCACGAGTCGAACGATGACGGTTGGGAGGCCGGAAGAGGCTCGTAAATCGCCGGCGACGTGTGGTGGCAGTGCGGTCGCCGTGGGCTCGATTCCGGCGAAGTGAGTGGCTTTCACCAGAGTTGGAGGGGTCCGTGAGCACCAGCGGGACTCGGGGAAGCTATTGGGATGCTTGGTTGACCTCGGGGAGGGCTCGAAGTAGGGGCTCGACGTGCGCGTGCTCCGGCGGCCGGAATTCGCGATTTGGGGGAAATCTCAAATTTTCGCCGGAGAAAGGACAATAGCTAGGGGAAAGTGGGGGAAAAAAAAATGGAGCTGGAGTAGAGGGCTAGCTTCGTGCGGGACGAACTTGGGAATGGTGGAGTGTGGAGGGTGAATTTCTCGGAGAAGCTCGGCTCGGTTCGCGCGGCGCGAGGAAGAAGAAGACCGAGCGAGCGCGGGGAAGTGGAAATGGCCAAGTGAGCGAGTGAGAGGAGGGGTGTGAGTGCTTGGTGGAGTGATTGGGCACGCAAGAGTGGCACAGTGTTGCCTCGGGAGCGTGCGAGCGCGTGGGTGGCTGTCGCGGTCGCCATTGATGGCGCGGCGAACTCGAACAGAGCGCACACGCGCGGTTGGGCGTCAAAGATCATCGCGTGATGAAGTGGAGATCCTCAGCAGAGGCTTTGGCGCGACGCGAGCGGACTCTACCGCCTGCAGTGCGCTCGGCGCGGCGCGAGGCGAGGCGAGGCGACGGCGGCGAAGTGATGGCTCGGGAGCGTGCGCGCGGAGTAAAGGCCGACGTGACGCGCCATTGATGCATGCCCGAGCTCGAACAGAGCGCGCGCGACACGATTGGGCGAGGAAGATTGTGGCGTGATCGCTGGGGATCCTCCACAGTGCTCCTTGGCGCGTAGCGAGCGAGCATCGCGACTGCGGGGCGGCGCTGCGCGGCTGCGACCAGTGCCGAGCGAGCTCGTCATGGTGGCGCTCCGCGGCGCGAGGCAGCAGTGCGCCGTCGCCCGCGAAGTGACGGTACGGAAGGCTTGGGACAAACGCGCGAGGACAAAAGCTAGCTGCCGCCACGGCTTGGCCGACCCGACGCGGTCTCCGCCACACGCCGGCCACGTGGCGGCCGGACTCCGGCCAGAGCAGAGCGCGCCAGGGGCGAGCTGGCAGCCCCGTGGAGTTCCTTTGCCCCTTTTGAACTTTCTCCAAAAATTTGAGCTGAACTCCGAAACGTGTAAAATTAAAAGTTGGGGTTTAAGGTGTGGGACACAACCTTCGAGCTTGGACCAGGCACTTAGACCAGGCGCTACGGCGCTTCGAGCTTGAGCCGCAAGCTCGAGCTTGCCGAGCCTCGAACGGTCGGATGCGCCGCTCGAGGGTGAGTGCCCCCCTCGAGCTTGGCTGCGAAGCCTCGAGCGTGACGGAACGTCGCTCGAGGGTAAGTGCCCCCTTGAGCTTGGCTGTGGAGCCTCGAGCGTCCTAACGTGCGGCCTCGAATCGTGACGGAAACTACTGGCTAGGCTCGATCGTCACGGACATAGCTCGATCGGGACGGATATACGGCTAAGCTCGATCGTGACGGACATCCGGGCTAAGCTCGATCGTGACGGACATCCCCGCTCGAGGGTCATCGAGCGGAACGAACGCCGTGGCGAGGTTGTCGCGAAGGGCTGTTGGTGATGACAACTACTCTTTTGGTCCGAGATTTTTAGATTTCAGTTGGGTGCCAAACAACCCTTGTTTTTGAATTATAATTGAATTTTTGACGAATTTTTGAATTTCAACCCAATTCCCTGTTGCATTGATTTTAATTGCACTTTTTAATTCTTTTGACATCAGAGATGTCACAGGGGCAATAAAAGATTTGCTTATGGCAAGGAGGGAATACACCTAGAAAAGGTGGTGTGGTATGGAAATTTTGGGAAATTCTTGCTCAAATTTTTATTTTTAATTGTCAAATTGCCAAACTTAAGCACTTTACCATGGTATACATGGCATGTTCATGATGAGGTGCACATGATATGATGCACATGCACATGAGCGTATGGTGCATATGCTTATGAGAGTGTGATGTACATGCCGTGATGCAAGTTAGTGGACCTTACATCACATAATTAAAATTCATCCTTGCGGAACAATTAGTGAGAGTAAGGAAGTATCGATTTGGGTTGTCAATAAATGTCTTTGTGGGTCATATTCCCACATACCAAGGTACCAGTGTGCTCCAAGTGACTCAAGCGTGTGGCTGCAGCGCACACACGAGGTCCTAGGTTCCATCACGGCACCATAGGTTAGGGAATACAATACCACAATAAATTCAGAGGGGACACCCCAATTGACACCAGGAGGGAGAAGCATTCATGAGTTAGATGCACATGTGGTTAGGTACCAAAAGATTATCATGATGCAAATGACATGTTAATGGTATGCAATGCCCATGCACATGAATTACTCGGAATGATTCAATTATATGAAGAAGGTACGGATAACCTTTATGCATACAAATGTGACCTTGACCCAATTTACGTCTTGTTCTCATTTATATTTATTTCCTTGAGCAAGAATAAAACAAGGATTCAAGGATCAAGAAATCAAGGTAGTTGAGTATAGGGGACCAAAGTCGAGAGTGGAGGGTGATCAAAATCACGCGGGCATGTGAGAGTTAGTGTTAATAATTTGATCAAGATGTGAGATTTGAGGTGTATGGAATCGAGCAATAAGGGAGGTCAAGGGTTCGGATCCTAACACATCATGTAATAGGACATTGTTATACTTGACACCCCTACATTTACATTGTTGGTTCAAGTCATTACATATCCATATACTCCTTCTAAGTTCACAGTTCTTGATCCACCCTCAACTAACTTATTAATTCAATGATTACACCCAAGGAGGAAGCACGTGCTGATCCTAAGTCATTACATTCTCCTATTTCATAAGCGGATCAAGTGTCTAAAAGGGATAGGACATAGAGAATGGATTGAGGTAGTTCATATTGCCTTACTTTGGGACGGTGTATTATGGTAGCATAGATGTGGAGGATATTAGAGATTAAAAATTAAAGAAGAATTACTCTGGACAGATTGTGTTTCCGTAGAAGAGAATTCATAGCTCCTAGCTCCAACATCCAAAATTTCTCATCCTTGGCCAGGTAGTAGGAATTTGGTAATCTACACATTGCTTTGTATCTCGGACGCGGATCTAGTGGTTAAGTTGGTCAAAACCTTCAATCTAGGCTTCTCGGTTTAGATGGATTTTCAGCACACCGAACCCTATGATTCTGCCTATAACTCTAGTTTCCTTATTCCTTTGTCAGATTATGGAATTCGGCATGAAGGAGACGAAACAAGGCAGATTTTGGACAGTGAGTAAAATATTCATAGCCAAAAATTTAACACCCCAAAATTTCCCAAACTTCACCAGATTGTTCCTAACATATTTGTATACAATGTTACTGTTCAGCATTTCTTCAACTTTGAGGTTAAGATGGTGCAAAAATTAAAATTCTTAATTACTGTCCCCAGAATTTTCAGCAAGGCAGGAAGTCGGTATTTGGTTCATTTTTCGAGTTTTACTTGTCCAAAAGTCTTGCATTCCTTAACTTAATTGTAGCCTACTTAAGTGTTTAAAATTTAGGGATGCCACAGCAGAGCTAGCTACAAGTGAGGCGGCAGCAATATAGACATCAAATCTAAGTGAGAACCGACATATATTTAAAGAAAGTAATCAGATTATGGACAGAGTAGGAAAAATTTCATATCTCAAAATCTATAAGCCCAAGCATTACCCCACTTAACCAGAATGCATTTTAGATAATTTCCAATAACTTTTTAGTTCAACACAAAAACAGAACAAGTGATCTAGGTGGCGCAACACCCCAATCTTTTAATTAACTCTCTGCTGAAATTCCAGCAGACAGGAAGTTAGTATTGTGAGCATAACTTTTAATTGGTTGAACCAAATTTGTGGAAATTTTGACAGAAAAACTAGACAAAATTTGTGACAACTTTCTTTTTTAAGCCCCTAGCAGAAACTGCTGTTAAGAGGGTGTAAAAATCCATTTTCTAACTTGTTGTTCCAAGAAAATTCCAGCAGACAGGGAGTTACCATTTTAAACATAACTCTAGTTCTACTGAACCATTTTCGTTGAAATTTCTTCAGCATAAACTTCATAACTGTTATGACAACTTTCATGTTGAACACTTTTTCGTTTGGCAACGTTTTCAGTTTCTAATTAAAGGTGCAAACAGATTGATTTCGGCAGCGTTTTGGTTGTGATTCCATTTTGACGGCGGTTCGCTAGGTCACGTATTAAGGTTCAATATATTTTCAGCGAGATGCAAAACATGAGCGGCCTATTCGATCTCACCATCACACATGCCAATAAACTTTTGGCTTACGAAGTTAGTGCCGGTGGCTAGGCAATATCCGTGTCTCCCTATATTAACTAGCCGAACTTTTCTAACCGTTCATCTTACGGAATCGTGGTTAGTGTACCTGCAGAAAATTCCATTCCAGAGCATATATAATCAACCTTTCGTGCCAGCACTCACGAAAGCGTCTCCATTCATTACCACCCGCTATAGAGGTGGCACCCGAACGTTTAACATTGAACGGGCAATGTTCATATGTCACCAAGGCAACATATTGACAGTTTCATATGCTATTTCATGAGCGTATTGACTTTGTGCCGCCATCATATTTGCATATGATGCCGTGGTACGCTACAGCAATTGCCGTACCTTGCGCCCACCATTCTATTCTAGTTTCATACGCCGTCACAGCGTATTGACTATGTGCCGCCACTATATTTTCATATAGTGCCGTGGTACGTTACAGCAATCGCCGTACCTTGCGCCCACCATTGCGTAAAGTAAATGACAGAATGAAATGTGCTGGAAGTCAGTATAATATACTATTTGCCACCTATCATATCATGATCCTTTAACCCACATAGGCTTCACGCTCTAGGTAACATCCTTAGCGGTCCTATAATAACCTTCCTTCGCGAGGCGCGGCGGAAGTACGAGTTAACAAATTTTATTTAAAAATTGTTTATTAAAGGTCTGTTGCTCTCTCCGGTGCTCTGTTTCGGCTCTGATGCCAGCTGTGGCGGACCACTCCGAAATTATTCCAAGTTAAGTACCCCGGGACCACTAACCGAGTAGTCAGGTACTTAATCCGGAATAAGCTGGAGCGCCGTCGGATTAAACCCGATTAACCACGTTCTTTTCTCGATCGAAACAACAGCACGCCCACACGAAGGTGAGTTCCAGAGATTACAACATTCCACAAATTAACTTACACACATAGGTATCACAAGTTATTACAAACCAAGTTCAAATTTAAATCAGAGTACAAAGTCTTGCAGCGGAAATAAAAGTTTCATTGCAGCGGAAGATAATCTAACGACGATACAATAACACCGTGCTGAAGCCTGCCACGATGCTACTCCTCCCGATCCTCGGCAGAGGACGGAACCCATTCGATGTGCCAGCCAGGGGGAACCTGGGTAGGCCAAGACAAAGCATCGACATCCAAAGGTGTACCTGTAAATCATTGCCACAAGCAAGGCTGAGTATACTAATACTCAGCAAGGCTTACCCGTCGGGTGAAAACTACATCACCGACATCTAGACATGAGAGGCTTTTGGCTGGTGGGTTTGTTTGCCAAAAAGCAACTAAAATAGGTCCTTGCTTTCAAGTTTTAGCATCATATTCTAGTAAATTTAACCATTCTAGATTAGCATCCTTTCTAAGCATACAAGTGGTGCAATACAATTTAATTCATACAACAAGTTTATCAATCTCAAAGTTCCACTTGTTACTCAATGTAGCAAGGCGGTCAAGCAGTCTCATTAACCGCGAGAAGCGGACAGTTCGAACCGAATTTCTGCTACCTGGCCAGGGGAAACCCAACATACACGGATACTATGCTTGCTATAAAAGGTACAAGCATTTCCCAACCTTTCCCATCGATCCACAATTCGGAACCGGTTCCATTTCCTTAGGATAAAGGTTTACTGCTTCACTCACAGTCTCACGCATATATCCACAAGTGTACGGCAGGGGAAAACAAAGTTTCCAAGGAGAGATGGCTATCGGCCCTAGCTGCTTCAATCTGGTACCGGGCTTACCGGCTCCCATATACCGGCATGCATGTGGTACGTTCAAAAACTTGACACACTCAACCACACATTTCGACCTTAAATCAATTATCATACACGGACGGGAGATCTACATCTATCATCCCGCCCGTCAATCCTTATGATTCCAACATAAGAAAAGACAAGCAACTCCTATGTCTCTGTGACATCTCTGATGTCAAATTAACTAAAAAGTGCATTTAAGATTAATGCAACAGAGATTTAAGGTTGGAATTCAAAAATCTCTCAAAAATTCACCAAAAATTCAAATTAAACTCCAAAAACAGGGATTATTGGGCACCAACCGAAAACTCATGATTTTTGTACTAAACTTGAAAATCTCCCAAAATAAAAGTTGTTTGGCATCAAAATTAAACCCTAATCACTGTTTGGAATTTTTGAAAATTTTGCGGTTTAGTCCCTCGAAAACTCAAATTTCCGATTTTGGCACATTTCTGTTTTTGGGCTTTTTGAGCTTGAAAAACTTAGAATTTCAAGTTCATCCCAAAAAGGAAGTTGTGTCCCATCCTTCAATCTACAACTTTTATTTTTGCACTTTTTCACGTTCTGTTCAAAATTTTGGAGAAAATTTGAATTCAAACTCGGAGCTCCTGGAGCCGGGAACAGTGCCCCTGGCGCGGCTGACGCCGGCCAGAGCTCGGCCGCCACGCGGCCGGAGCTCGGCGCAGGCGGCCCTGAGCTGGCCGAGCCGCGGCGGTTGATGGCCGTTGTCGTCTAGCCCTTGTCCGTTCGCTCCCGCGCGGTCAAGTCGCCGCCGTCGCCTCGCTCCTCCTCGCGCCGCGCGACGCCATGATGCGGTCGGAGCGCCGCCGCGGCCACGCGCGCGCGCGACGCGCTGGACAGCGCTGCAAGCTTGATTCCGCTCCACAACGCGCCAAAGCCACTGTAGAAGATCCCCGCGATGATGCTGAGACGATCCTTCGCCCCGTCGAGTCGAGCGCGCGCTGCCCGAGCTCGGTCCGCATTCATGGCGGCCTGCTCGCGCCGCGCAGGCGCGCTCGCTCGCTCCCGAGGCTCAACAGTGGCCATTTCGCGTGCTTGAGCACTCCACCGAGCCTCCCACTCACCCCATTCACTCGCTCGAGCCTCCTGTGAGCCTCCTCGCGCGCCCCCCCTCCTTCTTCTTCCTCGCGACGCGCAAGCCGAACCGAAGCAATTCGAGAAATTCGTCGCGCTCGATCCCCCATTCCCAAATCCACTCCGCGCACAGCTAGACCACTCCCCTAGCTCCGTTTCCCCCAACTTTCCCCAGCACATTGCCCATTCCCGAGCTCGAATTTCCAAGTTCCCCCAAATCGACTTTTCCGGCCGTCGAACCACCTCACCGTCGAGACCCTACTCCGAGCCTTCCCCGAGCCTCCTCGAGCACGCCGTTGGCTTCCCCAAGCTCTGCTGGTGCTCTAGGACCTCTTTCCCCACCGCGAGCGGCACCGAGCTCGTCGGCGCAGACCCCGCAGCGGCCGCGCCGCCACCTCCTCGTCGCCGGCGTAACTCCGTCGACCCCCGGCCTCCCAACCGTGCCCAAACGACTCGTGGTGAGCCAAGGACCCTTTTCCCCCTCTTCCCCGAGCCCAGTTCGCCGTGGTTTGCCCGGCGTAACTCCGGCGAGCTCCCGAGGGCCATTGTTCATCGTCTACCTCTTTCCAGGGTCTTTCGTGCAAAAGTGCAGGACCTGTTCGCGAAAGTTTGAAAGTTCTAGGGTTCTCGGTGAAAATAGATTCTTACCCTAGATTTGATTTTTCCCGAAACTTGTAAAATCGATTAAAAATCGTAGAAAAATCAGAAAAATATGCAAAAATACTCTCTGGAATCGTTAGAGTCTAAACTACAATCTCTATTAGACATGTGTATGCTTTTGGTGAACTGTTGTTGAATTAAAAATCAAACTGTGAAAACCTAAAGTTGTGCACCATTTCAAATCCAGAGCTCCGCTGGGGTTGAGCTTTGGATATGTTGTTAGTAGTGGTTTTGGACAGCTTGTGTCCAAAGGAGACTCAAAAATATGATGTGTAGCTCTAGTTATAGATTTAAATGTGTTTTCTGACTTTCTGCAGTAAAGAAATTGTTAAAAATAATTTGTGCAGCGAAAAATCATCATTTTGCTCCTGAGAACTTAAAACTTGTTAACACACATGTTAAAAATGAGAACCTTAATTTTTGCTCTGTTTAGAATGGCAAATAATTAAATATGTGTTTTTGGATAGAAAAATAATGAGGACTACCCAAGGGTTATTTTGAGCCACCACTTGGCCAGAGCCCTCCTCATGATATTGCTTAGCCTTGGTAGGAAGATCTCCTGAAATAGATGAAATTTCAATTTATTATGCCTTTAATTCACTTCCTGCAGCTAGCTGTTTATAGATTTTTAATAAATTATGTGTAACTCGAAATTAGCTAAATTTTGGAGTGAGCTTAGCTCTTATACTCCAGTAGCTGTCATAAAGTTTATGGCTAAAATTGATGAACAGAAATGAAGAAACAAAAATGGGAAAGAATCTAGGTGGAAATTGAAATGTATAAATGAATAAACCTTTTTGAGTAATTAATTGAAATAAAATGGTTAGAATCTGAAATTCAGAAACAGCCACCCTAACTTGTGAAGAAATAAATAAAATTCTTTTATATATGTACACAATCACCATCGGATTCAACTAAAACCTTTTTCACACCGACACCTTGCTTTGGTGGAGAAAATGCAAATATCTAAGTATGTCTAGGTGAATATGGCCTTCAAGGCCCTAGTCTTAGCATCAAAAGGGCAGCCGCCTTAAAACTTATGCATATCATGTAGAAGGCGTTCTTCCGGACGGCGACTACACCCTCGTCCCCGCAGAAGAGGAGCAAGTTCCGGAGCCCGACGCCGGTGCAGACGTGACCAACGCAGGAGCTAACTCTCAGCCCGAGCAGGAAGGCAAGCCCCGGAGCATGACCTAACTCTCACTAAATTATGCACTTGAATTCTCTATGTTTGTGCATTACGTTTCTAGGAGTTGATTGAATACCATAGCTGCAATATTTTCCTAGTGCCTATGACTTGCAATACTAGTATGGAAGGATCGGTAGAGCATTGCTATAGGTTCGTTACAAGTCGAGTGATTTCCTGTCACTCGCGAGATATAGGAATTGCTTGTCTTTACTTATGTTGGAATCATAAGGATTGACGGGCGGGATGATAGATGTAGATCTCCCGTCCGTGTTTGATAATTGGTTAAGGTCGGAAGGTGTGGATACTAAGTCAAGTTTTTGAACGTACCACATGCATGCCGGTATATGGGAGCCGGTAAGCCCGGTACCAGCTTGAAGCAGCTAGGGCCGATAGCCATCTCTCCTTGGAAACTCTGTTTTCCCTTGCCGTACACTCGTGGATGTATGCGTGATGCTGTGAGTGAAGCAGTAAACCTTCATCCTAAGGAAGTGGACCCGGTTCCGAATTGTGGATAGATGGGAAAGGTTGGGAAATGCTTGTACCTTTTATCTCAAGCAGAGTATCCGTGTGTGTTGGGTTTTCCCTGGCCAGGTAGCACAAATTCGGTTCGAACTGTCCGCTTCTCGCGGTTAATGAGACTGCTTGACCGTCACGTCACATCGAGTAATAAGTGGAATTTGAGATTATGAAATTGTTCTATGAATTAAATTGTATTGCTACACTTGTATGCTTAGAGAGGATGCTAATCTAGAATGGTTAAATTTATTAGAATATGGTGCTAAAACTTGAAAGCAAGGATCTACTTTTAGTTGCTTTTTGGCAAACAAACCCACCGGCCAAAAGCCTTTCATTGTCTAGATGTCGGTGATGTAGTTTTCACCCGACGGGTAAGCCTTGCTGAGTATTAGTATACTCAGCCTTGCTTGTGGCACTATTTTACAGGTATAATTCTGGATGTGGATGCTATGACTTGGCCTACCCAGGTTCCACCTGGCTGGCACATCGAATGGGTCCCGTCCTCCGGCGAGGATCGGGAGGAGTAGCTTCGTGGCAGGCTTCATCACGGAGTTACCTGTTTCGTCGTTAGATTATTTACTTCCGCTGCAATGAACTCTAATTTCAGTTATGTTGAACTTTAGATTCCGCTGCAAGACTTGTGTACTCTGATTTTAAAATTTGCACTCGGTTTGTAATAACTACTTCTCTATGTGTGTAAGTTAATTTGTGGAATGTTGTAATCTCTGGAACTCACCTTCGTGTGGGCCTGCTGCTGTTACGATCTAGTTAAGTACGTGGTTTAATCGGGTTTAATCCGACGGCGCTCCAGCTTATTCCGGATTAAGTGCCTGACTACGTGATTAGTGGTCTGAGGGTACTTAACTTGGAATAATTTCGGAGTGGAACCGCCACAGCTGGCATCAGAGCCGAAGCAGCAGCCCGGAGAGAGCAACAAACCTTAAACAGCAATTTTTGAATAAAACTTGCCAATTCGTACTTCCGATGCGCTTTGCAAAGGAAGGATAAGTTAGGGTCGTTAAGGATGTTACCTAGAGCGTGAAGCCTATGTGGGTTATGGGATCACGTTATGATAGGTGGCAAAGATTATATTATACTGACTTCCGGCACATTTCATTCCGTCATTTATTTTCCGCAATGGTGGGCGCAAGGTACGGCGATTGCTGTAACGTACCACGACACTATATGAAAATATAGTGGCGGCACATAGTCAATACGCTGTGATGGCGTATGAAACTAGAATAGGATGGTGGGCGCAAGGTACGGCGATTGCTGTAGCGTACCACGTCATCATATGCAAATATGATGGCGGCACATAGTCAATACGCTATGACAATAGCGTATGAAACCGTCAATATGTCGCCTCGGTGACATATGAACATTGCCCGTTCAATGTTAAACGTTCGGGTGCCACCTCTATAGTGGGTGGTAATGAATGGAGACGCTTTCGTGAGTGCTGGCACGAAAGGTTGATTATGAATGCTCTGGGATGAATTTTCTGCAGGTACACTAACCGCGATTTCGTACGTTGAAACGGTTAGAGAATTCCGACTAGTTACTATAAGGAGAGATGAATATTGCCTAGCCACCGGCACTAACTTCGTAAGCCAAAAGTTATTGGCACGTGTGTTTGTGAGATCGAATAGGCCGCTCATGCATTTCATCTCACTGAATTAATCTCAAAATTAATTCTTGACCATATTGAACCGCCGTCAAAGAAATTGAAATCAAAATCTAAAATTCCTGCTGAGAACAGCCTGTTTGCACCTTCAATTCGAAACTGAAAACTTGGTCAAATGAAAAAGTGTTCAACATGAAAGTTGTCATAAATGTTATAAAGAACATGCTGGAGAAATTTCAACGAAAATGGGTCGGTAAAACTGGAGTTATGCTAAAAATGGTAACCCCCTGTCTGCTGGGAATTTCTGGGGACAGTAAGGTAAAAATTGAATTTTTACCCCATCTTAACGACAGTATCTGCCCAAACCTCCAACATGAAACTTGTTAGGAATTACTTAAACCATGTTCTGGCCAAAGTTGAGAATTTTTGAGCTTACAGATTTCGAGTTTTGTAATTTTTACCACCCTACACAGAATCTGTTTTGGCGCTAACCGGTTCTCACCATGCCCCTTTTTCTTTTGGTTCAGATGGCCTCCAACGCTGACTTGGCTAGCTACCCCAGCGACGTGTCCTTCTCTGACTGTTTGGGATGGGAAGGATTCCCCAGTATCCTATGGTCGGTCCTTCAGGCTATGGACTACCCGACGCCGCCGCAGTACGAGAGAACGATTATCCGGGAGAGAGGTGTGGTTCGCTCCCGCGTGCGGTTGGTGGTATACCGCCACCCGCCGTGTCCTAGCTCTCCCACCTGGACGGTGGAAGTGCATGGGCACCACATGGAGACCACGTGCGAGCTAGCTGCCATGAACGGCATTAGCTCTTTTGTTGCTCAAAACCAGGAGTTAGTGGAGCATCAGTTACTTGGTTTGTTCCCGTCGACTCAGCCGGACGACCCTCATTGGATGAGACGTTACTTGAGTTCCCCTCTGAGGATGGCGGAGAGCCCCGTCGCAGCAGCCGCCTTGATGATGAGGTGGATACGGGCGTATCACAGGTTGCAGGCACTTCTCAGTCGGTCACAGAGCGTGTTGCTCCGCACTGCCATGGACATGTCCGCTCGTGCCCGCGACATAGGGGTTGAGAGGACCTCCTTGTCCATTGAGGTGACTACTAGGGATGCCATGATTGCTGACCTAGAGAGGCAACTCAATGACCTTCAGATTGCACACAACAACACTCAGAATGAGTTGGCCCAGACTAGAGACGAGCTTGAGGAGGTACATGGCACCTTGCAGCATGCCAATGCCATGCTTGCTGCCCACGACGCTCAGCACCTCTTTGATGAGCAGGGTGGGGACATTGATGGTGAAGGAGAGGCCCCCGACTCCGACATGGACACTGAGGACGACATGCCTCCCCTTCCCGCTCCACCTTCCCCTATGGGCAGCGAGGCTACCGCTAACAACCTTGATGACTTTTAGAGTGGTAGTGCCAATGACTCCTCCGCTAGGCCTAGAGTTTGGCTTCATGATGTAATAGGCTAGATGGAGTTGAGCTCCCCATTTTATCTTTTGTGGCATTGTAAATTTAATGGTGTGGAACTTGATGGTGATGTAAGGGCTGTATTGAACACATTCTGCAGCCTCCCTTCGTTTTAATTATTCATGGTTCTTCCTTTCATTTCTGGGCTGTGATGTGAACTAGAAAGTTGTTTGGAATTTATCCAACTAAATGACCACCAAATTGCAAACCCATTGGATAAGCGAAATAAAATTGGCGATTAAAACACTACAGCTCGGCCTGCTGAAAAACAGCAAACGCAGAGAGCTGAGAATTGAACTTTTCGGCTTAGTTCCAGTCCGAATTTGAAATTGAGCCCAACATGAAAGTTGTAGAGCATGAAATTTTCGAGCTACTGACCGAATGGGAGCTTATGCCTTGTTTCCTGTTGAGAGATATGAATTTTCTCCCAAACTGCGTGCTGGTTTGTCATTCTGCGCAGTATACTTCAAATATTGTCACATTCTACCTTGTCATTTATTATGCAAGTTTATGAAATGTGGCTAATATAAGTCCCTACTGCAGATGGCAATCACCCGCAGCGGTCACGATGCTAGCGGCTCCAATGCTAACCAGCAGGGGCCTGAGGGGCAACAGCAGCCACCGCCTCCTCCTCCTCCGCAGCAACCTCCGACGTGGCAGCAACTGTATGCCACCCAGACGGAGATTCTTCGGAACCTGCAGCATCAGCAGCAGATGATGCAGCAGCAGATGATGCAGCAGCAGATGATGCAGCAGGGAGGACAGCGAGCCCCTCAGCCTCAGGTGGCTCGATACGAGGATTTTCTGGCGACACACCCGCCGATCTTCTCTCGTGCCGACGAACCTTTGGAGGCCGACGCATGGATTCGAGCCATTGAGTCCAAGTTCACCATACTGGCCACGCCTTGCACCGCCAGTCGCAAGGTCGTGTTCGCGGCGCAGCAGCTCCGCGGCCCAGCTCTCCTTTGGTGGGAGAACTACCTGGCCCTGCAGCAGGAGGGTCACGTAGTTGAGTGGGATGAGTTCAAGGCTGCATTCAAAGCTCATCACATTCCAGCCGGTCTGGTGGAAAGAAAGTTGAACGAGTTTCTGGCGCTGACCCAAGGTACTCGCACGGTGCTGCAGTACGCTCAGGCCTTCAACGGTCTGTGCCCTTATGCGGGTCACCATGCTGACTCCGATGAGAAGAAGCTTGAAAGGTTCCGCCGTGGCCTTAACACCAAGCTGAAGGCGCAGTTGGCCACTACCCGTGCTCCCACGTACGGTGATCTTGTCAACCTTGCCATTGCTCAAGAAGACGCCAATACGGTGCATAAGGCGGAGAAGAAGAGGAAGGCTCCCGCTGGACCGTCTGGCTCGCAGCCCCAGAGGTTCCGCCTGGTTCCCCCGGCTGCACCGCAGGGACAGTCCAGGGCACCTCAGGGAGGTGGTTGGGTTGCTAGGCCGCCACAGCTTAACGCGCCTCGTTTCCCTCCACCGCCGCAGCAGCAAGCACCCAGGCAGAATACACCGCAGCCAGCTCGTCCTGGAGCCGGCTATCAATGCTTCAAGTGTGGAAGCAAAGATCACTTTATCAAGGATTGCCCACAGAACAGACAGCAGAACCAGCGCCCTGGAAATCAACAAGGCAAGGGCAAGCAGCAGCAGCAGCGTGTGCAAGTCCGCCAAGGACGGCTCAACTACACCAACTTGGCCGACTTACCCGAGGGAGCCCCAGACATGACTGGTATCTTCCCTATCTGCACTCAACCTGCTGCGATATTATTTGATTCTGGAGCAACGCATAGTTTCATAAGCACAAGATTCCACGTGAAATGCGGATTAAAATCATACCATACCAAATCCTCCTTTGTGATATCAACTGCGGGAGGCAAAATTGCATCCAACCAAGTCACCCACAAAGTTCCGATCAGGCTGGGAAGTAAAACATTCCCTACTGATTTGATTCTACTTGGTATGGAAGGGATTGACATTGTGTTAGGAGCCAATTGGATGACTCAGCACAAGGTTGTCCTAGATATTGCGGAACGAGTTGTTGAGATAAACTCACCTACGCATGGCCCGAGTGTGCTATATCTGCCACGACGGACTTGCGTTGATGCGTGTGCTTATTCTATGGTCGAAACCCAACTAAAGGACATTCCGGTGGTATGTGAGTATGCCGATGTATTTCCGGATGACTTACCAGGGATGCCGCCGGATAGGGACGTTGAATTTGTGATTGAATTGCAACCTGGCACAGCACCTATATCAAAGAGACCCTATAGGATGCCACCCAATGAATTGGCTGAATTAAAAATTCAACTCCAAGAATTGCTAGATAAAGGTTTCATTCGCCCAAGTGTGTCACCGTGGGGATGTCCCGCTATCTTCGTGAAGAAGAAGGACCATTCCTTGAGGTTGTGTATTGACTACCGGCCTCTCAATGCGGTAACTATTAAGAACAAGTATCCGTTACCCCGAATTGACATCCTGTTTGATCAACTAGCTGGCGCCAGAGTGTTCTCCAAGATTGACCTTCGCTCTGGCTATCACCAAATAAAAATCAGACCTTGTGATATTCCGAAGACTGCCTTCTCCACACGTTACGGACTCTATGAGTTCCTAGTCATGTCTTTTGGACTCACCAACGCCCCAGCCTATTTCATGTACCTCATGAACTCGGTCTTCATGTCTGAATTAGACAAGTTTGTGGTGGTTTTCATTGACGACATTCTTGTGTACTCCAAGAATGAGGAAGAGCACGCTGAACACCTTCGCATTGTTCTTCAGCGACTGAGAGACCACCGACTCTACGCCAAATTCTCCAAGTGTGAATTCTGGTTAGGGAGTGTGAAGTTTTTGGGCCACACGATTTCCAAAGATGGTATATCCGTAGATCCATCCAAAGTACTAGAGGTACTAGATTGGCAGCCACCTACTTCCGTCCACGAGATTCGGAGTTTTCTGGGATTAGCCGGTTACTACCGTCGCTTTATTCCGGACTTCTCTCGAATTGCGAAGCCTATGACCGAACTTTTGAAGAAGGGAGTTAAATTTGAGTGGAATGACAAATGTGAGGAAGCTTTCCACACTTTGCGAAGACTATTGACTTCAGCCCCAGTTTTGGCTCAGCCCGATTGCACCAAGCCGTATGATGTTTATTGTGATGCATCAGGCACCGGTCTTGGTTGTGTTCTCATGCAAGAGAACCGGGTCATCGCTTATGCTTCGCGAGCACTCCGACCTCATGAGCAAAACTACCCCACGCACGATCTTGAGTTAGCAGCGGTCATTCATGCTCTCAAGATGTGGAGGCACTATTTGATGGGTGTTCCCTGCAACGTATACACAGACCACAAGAGCCTTAAATATGTCTTCACTCAGGCACATCTGAATATGAGACAGCGCAGATGGTTGGAGTTAGCAAAGGACTATGACCTTAGTGTACATTATCACCCCGGGAAGGCGAATATAGTTGCGGATGCACTCAGCCGCAAGGCTCGTTGCCATTGTCTTACCGTGGAGTCCTACGCTGACACCCTGTGTCACGAAATGGCAAAGCTCAATTTAGAGATTGTTCCACACGGGTACTTCAGCCATATTGCAGTGGAACAACCTTGCACGATCAGATTGTTATGGCACAACTAAATGATGCGGGCGTTAAAGTGCTCAAAAGAAAATTGTCTAAAGAGAAAGTGAAGGAGAAGTACAAGTGCTTCCGGTTAGACGGGCAAGGAGTCCTATGGTTTGGACACCGCCTCATGGTGCCCAAAAACATGGAACTCCGGAGGAAGATTATGGATGAGGCTCATCTCTCCAAATTTTCTATTCATCCCGGCAGCACCAAAATGTATCAAGACTTGAAGCAAAACTTTTGGTGGACTCGAATGAAGCGAGAAATTGCCACATATGTGTCGGAATGTGACACCTGCCAGCGGGTTAAGGCCAGCCACTTGAAGGTAGCAGGCACGCTTCAACCTCTACCTATTCCCTCATGGAAGTGGGAAGATATCAGTATGGATTTTATTGTTGGACTTCCCAGGACCCCTCAGGGCCACGATTCTATTTGGGTAATTGTGGATCGCCTTACCAAGACCGCACATTTTATTCCAGTCAATACCACTTATTCTGCTAAAAAGTATGCGGAGATTTATTTGGAGCGGATCGTTTGTCTACATGGGGTACCCAAGACGATAATTTCAGATCGTGGTGCTCTTTTCGTAGCACGCTTTTGGGAGCAATTGCAAATGTCCTTAGGCACCAAACTGATCCGCAGCTCAGCATATCACCCACAGACCGATGGGCAAACAGAAAGGGTAAATCAAATACTTGAGGATATGCTTCGAGCATGTGTTATCCATTATGGGAAGAATTGGGAGAAATGTTTATCCCTGGCTGAATTCTCCTATAATAACAGCTACCAAACGAGTTTAAAAATGGCACCTTTCGAAGCCCTATATGGTAGGAGATGTCGGACCCCGTTGTGTTGGTCCCAGGCAGGCGAGAGGTACACTTATGGCCCTGACCTTGTGAAAGAAGCCGAAGAAAAGGTTGGGATCATTCGGGAGAATCTGAAAACCGCCCAATCACGACAAAAGAGTTATTTTGATCAGCGGCGGAAGCCACTTCAGTTTGAAGTTGGTGATCATGTGTATCTTAAGGTCTCCCCGACCAAGGGTGTGCAAAGGTTTGGACTCAAAGGCAAGCTTGCACCTCGCTATATCGGCCCGTATGAAATCACTCAACAATGTGGGCCGGTAGCTTATCAAGTGAAGCTTCCCGAGAGACTTTCAGCGGTACATAATGTGTTTCACGTTTCTCAACTCAAGAGGTGTCTTCGTGTTCCAACCAAAATTGTTGAACAAGAGGAACTCTCGGTTGAACCGGATCTCTCTTATGATGAGTATCCTGTCAAGATCCTCGACGAGAAAGAGCGACAGACACGAAGGAAGGGAATGAAAATGTATAAAATTCAGTGGAGTCATCATTCTGAAGACGAAGCCACGTGGGAAACCGAGGATTATCTCCGGAAGAATTTCCCCGACATACTTTCATAAGCTGAGGTATTCTTTTCCCCTCTTTACCATTAAGCGTAATCGAATCTCGGGGCGAGATTCCTTTTAAGGGGGGGTAGGCTGTGACATCTCTGATGTCAAATTAACTAAAAAGTGCATTTAAGATTAATGCAACAGAGATTTAAGGTTGGAATTCAAAAATCTCTCAAAAATTCACCAAAAATTCAAATTAAACTCCAAAAACAGGGATTATTGGGCACCAACCGAAAACTCATGATTTTTGTACTAAACTTGAAAATCTCCCAAAATAAAAGTTGTTTGGCATCAAAATTAAACCCTAATCACTGTTTGGAATTTTTGAAAATTTTGCGGTTTAGTCCCTCGAAAACTCAAATTTCCGATTTTGGCACATTTCTGTTTTTGGGCTTTTTGAGCTTGAAAAACTTAGAATTTCAAGTTCATCCCAAAAAGGAAGTTGTGTCCCATCCTTCAATCTACAACTTTTATTTTTGCACTTTTTCACGTTCTGTTCAAAATTTTGGAGAAAATTTGAATTCAAACTCGGAGCTCCTGGAGCCGGGAACAGTGCCCCTGGCGCGGCTGACGCCGGCCAGAGCTCGGCCGCCACGCGGCCGGAGCTCGGCGCAGGCGGCCCTGAGCTGGCCGAGCCGCGGCGGTTGATGGCCGTTGTCGTCTAGCCCTTGTCCGTTCGCTCCCGCGCGGTCAAGTCGCCGCCGTCGCCTCGCTCCTCCTCGCGCCGCGCGACGCCATGATGCGGTCGGAGCGCCGCCGCGGCCACGCGCGCGCGCGACGCGCTGGACAGCGCTGCAAGCTTGATTCCGCTCCACAACGCGCCAAAGCCACTGTAGAAGATCCCCGCGATGATGCTGAGACGATCCTTCGCCCCGTCGAGTCGAGCGCGCGCTGCCCGAGCTCGGTCCGCATTCATGGCGGCCTGCTCGCGCCGCGCAGGCGCGCTCGCTCGCTCCCGAGGCTCAACAGTGGCCATTTCGCGTGCTTGAGCACTCCACCGAGCCTCCCACTCACCCCATTCACTCGCTCGAGCCTCCTGTGAGCCTCCTCGCGCGCCCCCCTCCTTCTTCTTCCTCGCGACGCGCAAGCCGAACCGAAGCAATTCGAGAAATTCGTCGCGCTCGATCCCCCATTCCCAAATCCACTCCGCGCACAGCTAGACCACTCCCCTAGCTCCGTTTCCCCCAACTTTCCCCAGCACATTGCCCATTCCCGAGCTCGAATTTCCAAGTTCCCCCAAATCGACTTTTCCGGCCGTCGAACCACCTCACCGTCGAGACCCTACTCCGAGCCTTCCCCGAGCCTCCTCGAGCACGCCGTTGGCTTCCCCAAGCTCTGCTGGTGCTCTAGGACCTCTTTCCCCACCGCGAGCGGCACCGAGCTCGTCGGCGCAGACCCCGCAGCGGCCGCGCCGCCACCTCCTCGTCGCCGGCGTAACTCCGTCGACCCCCGGCCTCCCAACCGTGCCCAAACGACTCGTGGTGAGCCAAGGACCCTTTTCCCCCTCTTCCTCGAGCCCAGTTCGCCGTGGTTTGCCCGGCGTAACTCCGGCGAGCTCCCGAGGGCCATTGTTCATCGTCTACCTCTTTCCAGGGTCTTTCGTGCAAAAGTGCAGGACCTGTTCGCGAAAGTTTGAAAGTTCTAGGGTTCTCGGTGAAAATAGATTCTTACCCTAGATTTGATTTTTCCCGAAACTTGTAAAATCGATTAAAAATCGTAGAAAAATCAGAAAAATATGCAAAAATACTCTCTGGAATCGTTAGAGTCTAAACTACAATCTCTATTAGACATGTGTATGCTTTTGGTGAACTGTTGTTGAATTAAAAATCAAACTGTGAAAACCTAAAGTTGTGCACCATTTCAAATCCAGAGCTCCGCTGGGGTTGAGCTTTGGATATGTTGTTAGTAGTGGTTTTGGACAGCTTGTGTCCAAAGGAGACTCAAAAATATGATGTGTAGCTCTAGTTATAGATTTAAATGTGTTTTCTGACTTTCTGCAGTAAAGAAATTGTTAAAAATAATTTGTGCAGCGAAAAATCATCATTTTGCTCCTGAGAACTTAAAACTTGTTAACACACATGTTAAAAATGAGAACCTTAATTTTTGCTCTGTTTAGAATGGCAAATAATTAAATATGTGTTTTTGGATAGAAAAATAATGAGGACTACCCAAGGGTTATTTTGAGCCACCACTTGGCCAGAGCCCTCCTCATGATATTGCTTAGCCTTGGTAGGAAGATCTCCTGAAATAGATGAAATTTCAATTTATTATGCCTTTAATTCACTTCCTGCAGCTAGCTGTTTATAGATTTTTAATAAATTATGTGTAACTCGAAATTAGCTAAATTTTGGAGTGAGCTTAGCTCTTATACTCCAGTAGCTGTCATAAAGTTTATGGCTAAAATTGATGAACAGAAATGAAGAAACAAAAATGGGAAAGAATCTAGGTGGAAATTGAAATGTATAAATGAATAAACCTTTTTGAGTAATTAATTGAAATAAAATGGTTAGAATCTGAAATTCAGAAACAGCCACCCTAACTTGTGAAGAAATAAATAAAATTCTTTTATATATGTACACAATCACCATCGGATTCAACTAAAACCTTTTTCACACCGACACCTTGCTTTGGTGGAGAAAATGCAAATATCTAAGTATGTCTAGGTGAATATGGCCTTCAAGGCCCTAGTCTTAGCATCAAAAGGGCAGCCGCCTTAAAACTTATGCATATCATGTAGAAGGCGTTCTTCCGGACGGCGACTACACCCTCGTCCCCGCAGAAGAGGAGCAAGTTCCGGAGCCCGACGCCGGTGCAGACGTGACCAACGCAGGAGCTAACTCTCAGCCCGAGCAGGAAGGCAAGCCCCGGAGCATGACCTAACTCTCACTAAATTATGCACTTGAATTCTCTATGTTTGTGCATTACGTTTCTAGGAGTTGATTGAATACCATAGCTGCAATATTTTCCTAGTGCCTATGACTTGCAATACTAGTATGGAAGGATCGGTAGAGCATTGCTATAGGTTCGTTACAAGTCGAGTGATTTCCTGTCACTCGCGAGATATAGGAATTGCTTGTCTTTACTTATGTTGGAATCATAAGGATTGACGGGCGGGATGATAGATGTAGATCTCCCGTCCGTGTTTGATAATTGGTTAAGGTCGGAAGGTGTGGATACTAAGTCAAGTTTTTGAACGTACCACATGCATGCCGGTATATGGGAGCCGGTAAGCCCGGTACCAGCTTGAAGCAGCTAGGGCCGATAGCCATCTCTCCTTGGAAACTCTGTTTTCCCTTGCCGTACACTCGTGGATGTATGCGTGATGCTGTGAGTGAAGCAGTAAACCTTCATCCTAAGGAAGTGGACCCGGTTCCGAATTGTGGATAGATGGGAAAGGTTGGGAAATGCTTGTACCTTTTATCTCAAGCAGAGTATCCGTGTGTGTTGGGTTTTCCCTGGCCAGGTAGCACAAATTCGGTTCGAACTGTCCGCTTCTCGCGGTTAATGAGACTGCTTGACCGTCACGTCACATCGAGTAATAAGTGGAATTTGAGATTATGAAATTGTTCTATGAATTAAATTGTATTGCTACACTTGTATGCTTAGAGAGGATGCTAATCTAGAATGGTTAAATTTATTAGAATATGGTGCTAAAACTTGAAAGCAAGGATCTACTTTTAGTTGCTTTTTGGCAAACAAACCCACCAGCCAAAAGCCTTTCATTGTCTAGATGTCGGTGATGTAGTTTTCACCCGACGGGTAAGCCTTGCTGAGTATTAGTATACTCAGCCTTGCTTGTGGCACTATTTTACAGGTATAATTCTGGATGTGGATGCTATGACTTGGCCTACCCAGGTTCCACCTGGCTGGCACATCGAATGGGTCCCGTCCTCCGGCGAGGATCGGGAGGAGTAGCTTCGTGGCAGGCTTCATCACGGAGTTACCTGTTTCGTCGTTAGATTATTTACTTCCGCTGCAATGAACTCTAATTTCAGTTATGTTGAACTTTAGATTCCGCTGCAAGACTTGTGTACTCTGATTTTAAAATTTGCACTCGGTTTGTAATAACTACTTCTCTATGTGTGTAAGTTAATTTGTGGAATGTTGTAATCTCTGGAACTCACCTTCGTGTGGGCCTGCTGCTGTTACGATCTAGTTAAGTACGTGGTTTAATCGGGTTTAATCCGACGGCGCTCCAGCTTATTCCGGATTAAGTGCCTGACTACGTGATTAGTGGTCTGAGGGTACTTAACTTGGAATAATTTCGGAGTGGAACCGCCACAGTCTCGCGAGTGACAGGAAATCACTCGACTTGTAACGGACCTAAGCAATGCCCTATCGATCCTTTCATACTAGTGTTGCAAGTCATAGGTACTAGGAAAAGTGCAGCTAAGGTATTCAATCAACTCCTTGAAACGTAAATGCACAAACATAGAGAATTCAAAGTGCATAATTTGGTAAAGTTAGGTTATGCTCCGGGGCTTGCCTTCTTGCTCAAGCTGGGGGTTAGCCTCCGGGTTGTTTGTGTCGACGTTGGCTCTGCCTTCGAGGTTCTCCTCTTCGTCGATGGGGATGAGGTCGTAGAAGCCATCAGCGAGTGCGCTTTCTACATGAGATGCACAAGTTAAACGTTCTGCCAAATCATGATTCGAGGTTACTGCACTAGGTGATTTTTATCTTAACATTTTAACAAAGTTTCTCTTTTCTCTTCTAAGCTCCTGCTTTCGAGGAAAAGAACTCGGTTGGTCTCGAGGACCGAGTTCTTCTCGACAGAAAGAACCCTGCTGATTTCCGCGGTCTGGGTTCTTATCGGAAAAGGAACCCTGAAGCTCGAAACGGAGTTCTTATCGAGAAAGAACCCTGTTCGAGTAGGAAAAGAACTCTACTGGCTCTCGTTGGCTGGGTTCTCATCGAGAAGGAACCCTGGCTCGAATCTGGGCTCACAACACGGAAGAACCCTGCCCACTACTGGCTGTCACTGCGCCGGGCGAACGGCGGTGAACGGAGGTCGGAGAGGTGGGGAAAAGAACCAGTGGCTTACCACGAGCCGAACGATGACGGTTGGGAGGCCGGAAGAGGCTCGTAAAACGCCGGCGACGTGCGGTGGGGGGGGGCGGTGGCCGCGGGCTCGATTCCGGCGAAGTGAGTGGCTCTCACCGGAGTTGGAGGGGTCCGTGAGCACCCGTAGGACTCGGGGAAGCTATCGGGATGCTTGGTCAGCTTCGGGGAGGGCTCGAAGTAAGGGCTCGACGTGCGCGTGCTCCGGCGGCCGGAAATGCGGACTTGGGGAAAATCCGATTTCTCGCCGGAGAGCGACAATAGCTCGGGGGAAGTGGGGGGAAAATGGAGCTAGGGTAGAGGTGGTCTAGCTCTGTGCGCGAGGGATTTGGGAATGGTGGAGTGTGGAAGGTGAATCTCTCGGAGAAGCTCGGCTCGGCTCGCGCGGCGCGAGGAAGAAGAAGACCGAGCGAGCGCGGGGAAGTGGAAATGGCCAAGTGAGCGAGTGAGAGGAGGGGTGAGAGTGCGCGGTGGAGTGATTGAGCACGCAAAAGTGGCACAGTGTTGCCTCGGGAGCGTGCGAGCGCGTGGGTGGCTGTCGCGGTCGTCATTGATGGCGCGGCGAGCTCGAACAGAGCGCACACGCGCGGTTGGGCGTCAAAGATCCATCGCGTGATGAAGTGGAGATCCTCCGCAGAGGCTTTGGCGCGACGCGAACGGACTCTACCGCCTGCAGTGCGCTCGGCGCGGCGCGAGCGCGCGTGCGGCCACGGCGGCGCGCGACCGTATGATGGCGCTCCGCGGCGCGAGGCGAGGCGACGGCGGCGAAGTGATGGCTCGGGAGCGTGCGCGCGGAGTAAAGGCCGACGTGACGCGCCATTGATGCATGCCCGAGCTCGAACAGAGCGCGCGCGACACGATTGGGCGAGGAAGATTGTGGCGTGATCGCTGGGGATCCTCCACAGTGCTCCTTGGCGCGTAGCGAGCGAGCATCGAGACTGCGGGGCGGCGCTGCGCGGCTGCGACCAGTGCCGAGCGAGCTCGTCATGATGGCGCTCCGCGGCGCGAGGCAGCAGTGCGCCGTCGCCCGCGAAGTGACGGTATGGAAGGCTTGGGACAAACGCGCGAGGACAAAAGCTAGCTGCCGCCACGGCTCGGCCGACCCGACGCGGTCTCCGCCACACGCCGGCCACGTGGCGGCCGGACTCCGGCCGGAGCAGAGCGCGCCAGGGGCGAGCTGGCAGCCCCGTGGAGCTCCTTTGCCCCTTTTGAACTTTCTCCAAAAATTTGAGCTGAACTTCGAAACGTGTAAAATTAAAAGTTGGAGTTTGAGGTGTGGGACACAACTTTTGAGCTTGGACCAGGTACTTCGACCAGGCGCTACGGCGCTTCGAGCTTGAACCGCAAGCTCGAGCTTGCCGAGCTTCGAACGGTCGGAAACGCCACTCGAGGGTGAGTGCCCCCTCGAGCTTGGCTGCGAAGCCTCGAGCGTGACGGAACGTGCGGCCTCGAATCGTGACGGACTGCGGGGCCTCGAGGGTCCTATCGTGCGGCCTCGAATCGTGACGGACTGCGGGGCCTCGAGGGTCCTATCGTGCGGCCTCGAATCGTGACTGAAACTACTAGCTAGGCTCGATCGTCACGGACATACTGGCTAGGCTCGATCGTCACGGACATACTGGCTAAGCTCGATCGTGACGGACATACTGGGTAGGCTCGATCGTGACGGACATACTGGGTACGCTCGATCGTGACGGACATACTGGTTCGAGGGTCATCAAGCGGAACGAACGCCGTGGCGAGATTTGTTATGAAGGGCCGTATCTGTGATGACAGCAACTCTTATTGTCGGAGATTTTTAAGTTCAGTACCAAAATCTTGAGATTTCAGTTGGGTGTCACCAGACCTTTGTTTTTGAATTTCAGTTTGAATTTTTGGTCAATTTCTGAATTCTAACCCCATTGTTTTGCCTTATCTTCCTTTTATTAATTATTTTATTTAACCTCTCCCTCCTTTCTTAGACCCTTCAATAGTGTCACTAAACATCAGAGGTATGCTGCTCAAAGAGAGTTTTCAATTTAAAGTCCTACCTCCTTTTATTTTGAGAGTAAAAATCTTATTTTAACTTAAAGTTAAAACATGGACACATACATGGAGGTTAAAAGCTTATTTATTTTATATGCTCAACTTTTAATTATGTCGTTAACAACTTGACATATATTAAATATTAATTAATTTACATCCTTTGTATTTTATGAAAGCTCAAGTTGTGAACAAAATCTCATTTTATTACTAAAACCTCAAGATTGCCACATGTAGGCCATGATTAGACTGCAAGCTTTATTAGTCCAAATGTTTAACCCTAACATTAAATCATTAACAATTATTTTACTTAGAACATTAGGAGCACTCTAAATATTATTTTATTTATAACCCGAAGTGTGCTCCCTTAAAAAGGGTGTGTGGCCGCGTGTTTTTCATCTCATGGTTAAGTTGGTCTTTCAAACTTGATTTCCTATGTTTGGTGGATTAAGCATCTGAGTTATACATAACTCACCAAGGTTGTAAATGACCTTTTTAGATACACAACTTCCATTTGAGAAAGTGGTTTGGTTTTATAATTAGAAAATACTTTCCCAAAGAAAGGTGTTTCGAAACAAGAAAAGAACTACCACCTTTCATATTGATCAGACGTTTGTGATGTGCACAACTCTTATTTAAAATTTTAAATTAGAAACTTGCCTTCTGAAGGTCATTAATATCGTTAGTTGGAATTATTTCATGTGTTGACTTTACATGAGCCATTAGTCCTTTAAGACCTTTAGGGGCATAGAAGCATTACTTAATTTGCCGTTCAATCCTGATTTCTTTTTAGGAAATTTTTATGCGTCGTCTCGAGAGTATGTATTTGAGTTTCGCCGTGCAACTTGTAAGAGAAGATGTTTAGATTTGTACTAGAAAAGTTTTTGTAGGGTTCAAAATTCAAGAACCAAGGCACGAGTACAAACTTAACAATCCTCATGTATAATTCTCATTCCTACTAGTGATTTAGTTTTAGGGTTTATAGTTCCTTAGTTTGTTTAACCACTCTCACTTATATGCTTTAAACACCAGGGGTGTTACAGTTCTCCTGTGTGAGCGAGGTGTTGTGGGCGATCGCCTCGTTCATCCTCTGCTGCGCAAGACTCATGGCCTCCATCCAGGCATTGAGCTGCAAGATTTCCCAAATAATCGGGTTATCGTAGTCGTACCAGACTAAGGTGGATGGTCGAACCTATGCTCCCTGAGGGCTGGAACCTCCTGTATGGTAGTACCTGTACCCATAGTTGGGGTCTCCTTGGTTGAAGCGGTCGTAAGTCTGCTCAAAGTTCAGGTTCGCAGTGTCCAAGTCTGGTGGTGGCATCTCCCTTGGTTCCTCTTCTTTGGCTTCAGCCCTGGCAGTGCGGTTTGATTGCCCGCGTGGGCAACACTACGCCGTGCTCGCTCCTTCTTTTGCATCTGAAGGGTTAGTCTCTTGACATAATAGAGGGCAAGAGTCGGGCATGGAAGCTTGACTACTTCCTCATATCCTTGATAGCACATAAAGAGAGACCCTGTTGGTCCCTCCCGCAGAAGGTGGCCCTGAACAAAATGCTCTAAACCAATAATAGTTTGGTACTCCCCCATCATTGGCAGGTAAGTCAATTGTGCATTGTTCAAGACCCTGACATAGTTGGCAACACGTGTCACCAAAGAAGTGATGTCTATGGGGGTCTGAGTAGTTATTAAACTCTGCCAATGTGTGAGCATGCTCAAGACTGGGTAATACTTAACCTTTTTAGCAAAGGCATAGAGGCATTGCAACTCATAGGTTAAGCAAAGACAAAGCTCGGAGCATGAGTGGATTACCATGGAAAGCATTTTTGCCAGAAATCGAAGTGTAGGATTGTGGATGGAACTGATACTGTTTTTAACACTATAAGGCTCAGTGGAGATGGTGTCCCACCATGACATTTTCTCATATTTATAATCACCAGCTAAAATATTGGGATTGGTGAAGCATTTAGCATGAAAGTAAGTGCTTGACTAAACTAGCTAGCAGACAAGGTAAACTCCTCATTAAAGAATAAAAAATTGATAGATGTTTCATTTGCATTCGACTCTATGGAGAGGGTCATCAAAAATTAAATTGTTAGAAGGTACGAACCTTGCTCAGAGTTGTGGTAGAGGTTGGTCCAACTAGCGTACTTGAATGCTCGCTCCATGTCACGGCCGAGTCCTGTCTTGAATAGGAGAGTGGGCTCGAAGCACTTGACGTGTGCGTAGGTACGTGTCCGGAGCAGGTCCACGGCGCTCCTCTCGTACTCATTCTTGACCACGATCTGATCGATCCGGGTCAAGACACAAATGTGAAAGGGCTTCCTATAAACCATAGGGGAGTCATCCCCTTGTGGTTGCTCCTCACGACAGGATGAGTCCATGGACATAGAGTCCCTGGATGATCCCGTGTCGCGAGATTTCCATGAGCTGCTCGTACTCATCCTCCGTGCCACATTCTTGGCGGCACCGGTCATCTTGCCCCACATGATGTCCTATAAAAGATTAGCCTCCACAAGAAATAACCCAACGGAAAATGTCAAGTTATTGAGTTAGTAAAATGTCAGTCATTCTTGTGGGGAATTACCCTCCACAAACGTTCTAGTTCTCATGCCAACTTTGGCAAAAGGGAAATATTTTTTTTGTATTAGTGATTAAACAACTTTTGGCAGCATAACCGCTAATAGTTTTTATTTATTTATTTAACATTATTTTTTAAGTATTCTTAGGAGGGAGATTAACTCCTAAGCTTAGTTACTACTGGTAATTTGCAACTAGACTAAGCAAGAGACGACCTAGCAAGCGAGGAACTTCAACTCTCTAGTGAAGTGGTGCGAGTGATGAAGGCTCTGGGCACCGGCTTTTATAGCGGCGCGCAAGGGACAGGTCGGCCGGCTGTTTGCCCGGCCGTCCGGCCGGTGAACGGCGGCGGCGCGGCCACGTCGACAACCTATGCATAGGTGCTCTGCAGCATGTGCGCGTGGTGGTTGACGATGGGACGATGGCGGCGAGGAGGAGCCGGCCAGCCGGTGGTGGGGCCGATGGGCCCTATGCTACTACTATGCGTGCACAATCTCTTCTGGTGGGTGCTCTGGCACGTTAACGTGCCGACCACAGAAGGAGGTGGTGGTGTGGCTTAGAGGTGGGGCGGGCTGGCCATGGTGGGGCCAGCCGGCCGAGTGTCTCGGCCATTTTTTTCGATGCAAATTGGAAGAAGGAAATAAAAATAATGGTGAAAGAAAATGCTATGGTAAAATAAATTCGGAATTGAAACATGCCATGATTTAATGGAAAGGAATAAAAGAAAATAAACTATCCTATATGCTTAATGCAAATACGGATGAGGATACATACCAGTGCCCATGGCGAGGGCTTGGGTTTCGTGTCTTGAGCCGAACTATCCATACCTTGCAGTAATGTGGCTTCGCTTGATGCTTTCTTCCGCCAGACCATTCTGGTTAGAGGAGCCTTTTCGACCTTCATAGGATCTTCATCCAAAGCCTTCTTCATTGTATTCTTCATCTGGCGTTGATGTAGTTGTGTCGCTTGATCTCTTGAAGCTTTAATGCCGTGAGTGCTGCTACAAGGGCGTCGATGGTCATGGTAGATGGAATACCTTGCTTATCCTCGACATCTTTCAGTTCGATCATGCTGACTTGTTCTCACCGTTCCACTTTTTGTTTGAAAGTGAACCTTTCTTTGCACCCATTGATATTGAGCTGGATTTCTCCAGCTCCAATATCTATGTTCGCCTTGGCGGTACTCAAGAATGGCCTCCCCAGGGTGAGAGGTGTCTTTGCGTCGACTTCCATGTCAAGGATGACGAAGTCGACAGGAATGAAGAAGTTCTAGATTTTCACTGGAATATCCTCCGTAATGCCCGACGGGTAGTGGGCACAAGGGAATGATGGTTAAGTTTGTCATACACTACCTTGGGCATGACGAAGTCGATTGATCCGCTAGTTTAAACACATGGTAGTGGGCACAAGGGAATGATGGTTACGTTTGTCATACACTACCATGGGCATGATGCTAACGCTGGCTCCCATGTCGCAGAGAGATTGCTGAAAGGTTTGTGTCCCAACCGAACAGGCGATGGTGGGACATCCGGGGTCTTTCTTCTTCTCCGGGAGGAGGCTGAGTATAGCAGCACTACAGTCTTCCGTAAGCTTGACTAACTTGGTAGTTGGTAAGGTCCTCTTGTTGCCCAGAATATCCTTCATATATCTATCGTAGGTAGGTACCTATAGAACATCAATAAGTGGTATGTTGACATATAACTTCCTGATTACCACGACGAATCTTCCAAATTGTTCGTCAGCCACTTGCTTCCTCTTTCTTTCTGGGAACGGTAAGGCAGTCATGTCATGTTAGTCGTGAGAAACCACAGGGACATCATCGACCTTCTCTTGGTGAGGCTCGGTTGGTTCAGCTTCCTCCCCTTGATCTTCTGGCTCGGTAGTGCTGGCGGTGTCCCACCAGGTACCTACACCATATGGATATGGTGGATCCTACATGGACTTTCCAGCCCGCGTAGCCACCGCACTAACATTCTCCTTAACAGGAGCCTCTGGTTGCCCGGGCAATTTCCCATGATTGGGGTTAGGACAAGATGCAGCCAGCTGAGCAACTTGAGTTTCAATCATGCGGTTGAAGCTCAGCTAGTTTTTAAGGCAGAATTAAAATGTTCTATCTGTGTGGCCATATTCTCCATAATTTTATCACTACCAAAGAATTTCTTACTAATGCTATCATTAATTTGCTTCTGGCCATACCTAATATCTTTTAAGGAAGGCTGAAAATTAAACTCATACCTTGCTGTTGACCAAAAGGAAGGTTAGGCTTGGTATTCCAACCTTGTTGAGGACGATATCTGGTGTTGTTGGGGTTATGCCCCACGAAATGTACGTCCTCAGAAGTCGTCGGGCAGGTGCTGCCCGAGTGCGCGGAATACGGACTCTGTTTTGGGCGTTCATGTACTTCATGGAAAGCTTATCAAGTCTACTTTCCAACGGATCCAACCTCAAGGGCATATCTTTTTGGAGTCAGCCGCAATCGTCAAAACACCACCGAGTCCTTTTCAGCCCACGGTGCTGCGCCAACGCTATTTTGGCTCATGGGCCACGTATCTAGTTGAGTCCATTACGGACACATCCTAGGGTTGGAGGACGACCCCAGCACCTCTCTGGTCATCCTTCCACAAACTAATATTACTTGGCCGCCGCCAAGAACAGTTTGGGTTTTGTTTAGATCAAGTTTAGCCTTTACTACTTGCCTTCAAGCGCGTGTGCTTATACAGTCCTCCGTCTTGTTGTAATCGGAACCCCACCATTGTTGAGATTGAGTTTGAAAACCTTCATCTATATTTCATGATTCAGCACTTGCAGTACTTGTTCTTGCTAGTTCTTCGATTGCTTGCAGGAACGACGCCCTAGTGGTTGGGTGACGCACTCCACAAGATCACGGCAGCCATCGGGAGGCAGAGTATCGGTTGTTAAGGCGCAGCCTTGGAAGGCTATAGTTGGGCCGTGAGCGACGCCACCATTATCCCAATCATGTTATCCCCACGGCTCTCATCGAAAGATCGGGCGCAAACCCTAGCGGGTTTCCATCAGTTGGTTATCAGAGCATGATTTGTCGGTGAGAGATTTCCATCCCTTCATTGTTATAATTCCCTATAGTCCAGAAAAAGCCAAAAAAAAATAGTAGAATTTTCCCCCCACCGCACCCTATAGACTCTGTTCGGCCTTCTACTAGCACTGCTTAGTTAGGCTTGTTGAGTTTTCGGTTGCATCGGTTGTGTCGAGTTGCTGGTCGTAGTTGTCGCCCTTTAGAGTTTCGAGTTCTTGTCACGTTCTGGTCACATACTGCGTGCCATCTAGTTGGGTGTTCCTGAGACCGACTGCCACCCTGTGTTGCACTCCGAGTTGTACTCCAATAGTAAACCAAGGAGAAGACTCTGTTCAGATTGATTTCGGCTTACTCTTGAGAGAGAGAGAGAGAGAGAGAGATCTTTTTGGTACCGGAATACCCCTGTTCCTTCTAGAAAAAGTGTGTGTCGTGACTAGCTCATTTGTATTCCTTTGTTCATATAAGCAGTTTTTGAGGTTCCCCCGAAAAAAGTGCAAAAAAAAGAAAAAAAAAGGAGCAAACGAAAGGGGCTGATTCTTTGAGTTGTTTCTTCTGTTCTGGTGGTGCTTTTGTGACTTCTTTTGTGTCCAGGCATGCGTCTCTAGCACGATCTAGGCTAGGACCCGCACAGTACCACCATTGAATGATTATTCAACTTGGTTTTGTTACTAACGTTGTGCTAGTACTTCCTTGCTTCAGCCCACCTATAGCTCCACATATTTGCCTAAAGTTTGACGGGGTTTGCAGCCGCGGCACCGATACACACCTTCCACGGTTGCCGACTTGTTGGTTGCCGCACCCTCCTGCCGAGCAAGGTAAGAATTGGTAAGAGCTTGTGCAACGGTTGAGCATGAGCGCCTTTCAGTAGCTACATCCTAGTAGTTATAGGACTTTTATTCCTTCACCTATTCTCTTGTGTTTCTTTGTTCTTGTCACCATGGCAGGATCCGGTGACGATTCGGAGAAGCAACATTCGCCTCGCACCAAGGGCATTATCCAGCACTTTGAAACTATGGTGCTGCGGTGCACGAAAGGCGTTGATAAAGATTTGGTTGTCACGAATAACAAGCTTGGGCAGCTGGAGACTGCCCAGATCGCCACCAACACCAAGCTTGCAGGGTTGGAAACATCAATTGCTCGTGTTTACAAGAGTCTTGCTGCCCTTCTGCGGTGTTTCGATGGGCTGCATCATAATACCCATAGTCAGAAGGATGAGAACAGCAAGGAATAAGATGGCCATTTCATGGATTTGAAAGATTATGTTGCTGATATTGAACAAAAGGATGAAGACACCCAAGCTCGACGACGGCTACAAACTAATCGCCGAGGTATAGGAGGTGGTCGTCGACGTGAGGTACATAATAATGATGATGCTTTCAGCAAGGTAAAATTTAAAATACCTCCTTTTGATGGTAAATATGATCCTGATGCGTACATTACTTGGGAGATTGCTGTTGATCAAAAGTTTGCATGTCATGAATTTCCTGAGAATACACGTGTTAGAGCTGCTACTAGTGAGTTCACTGATTTTGCTTCTGTTTGGTGGATAGAATATAGTAAGAAACAACCTAATCACAGGCCACAAACTTGGGATGCTTTGAACGGGTCATGCGAGCTAGATTTGTTCCATCTTACTATGCACGGGATCTGTTAAATAAGTTGCAGCTTTTGAGACAGGGTAGTAAGAGTGTAGAGGAATACTACCATGAATTGCAAATGGGCATTCTATGTTGTCAAATAGAGGAGGCTGAGGAACCTGCTATGGCTAGGTTTTATGGCGGGTTGAATAGAGAAATTCAGGACATCCTATCTTATAATATAATAACATAACCCGTTTGTTTCATCTTGCTTGTAAACCTGAATGGGAAGTGCAGGGACGTCGCCTCGCCATGAAGGCTAACATTTCTGCAGGACGATCTACATCATGGCAGCCACGCAATCCTCCATCGACAACGAGCTGTTCCACACCACCTCCACCACCTTCTGTCAGCAACAGAACACATGGACCTTCCACAAATTCAGCAGCCCAGTCTGGCGTGAAACCAGTTGCTAGTGCTTACTCGGTTGCATCCATGGGGAGAACGCGAGATGTGCAGTGCCATCGGTGCAAGGGCTATGGGCACGTGCAGCGTGACTGCTCCAGCAAGCAAGTTTTGGTGATAGAGGATGATGGTGGGTATTCTTCTTCTAGTGATTTTGATGACGATACACTTGATTTGCTTGATGCTAACAGTGCAGGTCATGAGGACCCCTCAGAAGAGCACATTGGGGCAGATGATGTGGACCATTATGAGAGCCTTATTGTGCAGCGTGTCCTTAGTGCACAAATGGAGAAGGCAGAGCAGAATCAGCAACATACATTGTTTCAAACAAAGTGTGTCATTAAGGAGCGATCTTGTCATATGATTATTGATGGAGGCAGCTGCAACAACTTGGCTAGCAGTGACATGGTAGAGAAACTTGCGCTTACCACCAAACCACATTCACACCCATATTACATTCGATGGCTGAATGACACTGGTAAGGTAAAGGTAAATCATCTGGTGTGCATTAGTTTTGCAATTGGGTCGTATCGTGATGTTGTTGAGTGTGATGTTGTGCCTATGGAAGTTTGTAATATTCTGCTTGGTAGGCCGTGGAAATTTGATATTGATTCTATGCATCATGGTAGATCAAATAAGTATTCTTTGCTGCACCATGATAAGAAAATTGTGTTGCTGCCCATGTCTCCTGAGGCTATTTTGCGTGATGATGTTGCTAAAGCTGCAAAAACTATTGTTGCTAGTCCTAAAATGACAAATCTGCTGCTGCAAATACAAATGAGATTAGATTAAAAGGATAATGCTTTCTTGCTACCAAATGTGATATTAATGAGTTGATTACCTCCACTTCGGGTGCATATGCTTTGGTGTGCAGGGATGCGTTACTTTCACTTCATGATGTACATTATTCGTTGCCCCCTGTCGTTGCTAATATTTTGTAGGAATATTTGGATGTTTTCCCTAGTGACAGCGGCTGCCACCAATTCGCGGGATTGAGCATCAAATTGATTTAATTCCTGGTGCATCATTGCCGAACCGTGCGCCGTATCGAACCAATCCAGAAGAAACGAAGGGAGTTCAGCGCCAAGTGCAAGAACTACTCGGCAAAGGTTATGTTCGTGAGTCCCTAAGTCCTTGTGTTGTTCCAGTTATTTTAATGCCTAAGAAAGATGGAACATGGCGTATGTGCGTTGATTGTCGAGCTATCAATAATATCAGCATTGGATATTGTCACCCTATTCCGTGCTTAGATGACATGTTAGATGAATTGAGTGGGGCTGTTGTGTTCTAAAAAATTGATTTGCGTAGCGGTTACCACTAGATACGTATGAAATTGGGTGATGAATGGAAAACTGCTTTCAAAACTAAGTTCGGTTTATATGAGTGGTTAGTCATGCCTTTTTGGTTAACTAATGCACCTAGCACTTTCATGAGATTAATGAACGAGGTTTTGCGTGCTTTCATTGGGAAATTTGTTGTGGTCTATTTTGATGATATATTGATTTACAACAAATCCATGGATGAACATCTTGCTCATTTACGTGCTGTTTTTGATGCTTTACGTGATGAACGTTTATTCGGTAACCTCGACAAGTGCACCTTTTGCACAGATCGAGTATGTTTTCTTGGCTATGTTGTCACTCCGCAGGGAATTGAAGTTGATCAAGCCAAGGTGGAAACTATTCAGGGTTGGCCTGTTCCAACAACCCTCACCCAGGTGCGAAGCTTTCTTGGACTTGCTGGGTTCTACCGTCGCTTTGTGAAGGATTTCAGCACCATTGCCGCACCTTTGAATGCGCTTACGAAGAAGGGAGTGCCCTTTTCTTGGGGCCCTGTGCAAGAGAATGCCTTCGCCACACTGAAAGATAAGTTGACACATGCACCTCTCCTCCAACTTCCTGATTTTAATAAAACTTTTTGTGACATCTCTGATGTAAAAGTATTAAAAGTACACTTAAAACTAGTACAAAAGGGAATTATGGGCTGAAACTCAAAAATCCATCAAAAATTCAAATTGAAATTCAAAAACAAGGGTCTTTTGACACCCAACTGAAATCTCAAAAATTTTGTACTAAACTTGAAAATCTCCAAAAATAAAAGTTGTTTGCCATCACACATAAGGCCTAGTCACTGTTTGGAACTTTTGAAAATTTTGCAGTTTAGACCCTCAAAAACTCGAAATACAGTTCTAGGCACCTTTTTGAATTTGGGTTGTTTGAGCTCGAAAAATTTGAAATTTCAGGTTCACCCCAAAAAGAAAGTTGTGTCCCACCTCTTAAACTCCAACTTTGATTTTTACACTTTTTCATGTTCAGTTCAAATTTTTGGAGAAAATTCGGATGGAGCAAAGGAGCTCCACGGGCGCCAACAGTGGCCCTGGCGCGCCCCTGCTCCGGCCGGGCGCCGGCCGCCACGTGGCCGGCGAGCGGCGGAGGCCGCGCCGAGCTGGCCCAGCCGCGGCGTCGGGTGGCCGTTGTCCTCACGCGCTTGTCCGACTCCTTCCCGCACCGTCACATCGCCGTCGACCGCAGACTTCGCCTCGCGCCGCGCGAACGCCATCATGGCGGTGGAGCGCCGCCGTGGTGGCCGCGCGCTCGCGCTCGACGCGCAGAGCTCCTCCGTGGGGGATTCCCTCCCGCTACGCGCCACGGGCACTGTGGAGGATCCCTGCAGCGTATCCCAGCGCCCACGCCACGATCCTCCTCGCCCAACCGTCGCGCGCACTCTGGTCAAGCTCAGGCGAGCTTCAATGGCTCGTCGCGTCGCTGTCGCTCCGCTTGCATGCTCCTGAGGCAGCACGACCCCGCTCTAGCGTGCCCAAGCCTCCCACCGAGCCACTCTCACTCTCCACTAGCTCGCTCACTCCACCAGTTCCTCTCCTCGCGCCTCGCTCCATCGTCTTCAACCTCGCGCCGCACGGACCGAGCCGAGCTTCGAGATGAAAGTCGCCCTACACTCTCCACCATTCCCAAATTCATCGCGCACGAAGCTAGACCTCTACCCTAGCTCCATTTCCCCCCACTCCTCTCGAGCTATCATCGCTTCTCCGGCGAGAAATCGAGATTTCCCCCAATCTCCATTTTTCGGCCGCCGGAGCACTGTAACACCCCTGGTGTTTAAAGCGTATAAATAAGAGTGATTAAACAAACTAAGGAACTATGAACCCTAAAACTAAATCACTAGTAGGAATGAGAATTATACATGAGGATTGTTAAGTTTGTACTCGTGCCTTGGTTCTTGAATTTTGAACCCTACAAAAACTTTTCTAGTACAAATCTAAACATCTTCTCTTACAAGTTGCACGGCAAAACTCTAAATACATATTCTCTAGACGACGCATAAAAATTTCCTAAAAAGAAATCAGGATTGAACGGCAAATTAAGTAATGCTTCTATGTCCTAAAGGTCTTAAAGGACTAATGGCTCATATGAAGTCAACGCACGAAATGATTCCAACTAGCGATATTAATGACCTTCAGAAGACAAGGTTCTAATTTAAAATTTTAAATAAGAGTTGTGCACATCACAAACGTCTGATCAATATGAAAGGTTTGGGAAAGTATGTTCTAATTATAAAACCAAACCACTTTCTCAAATGAAAGTTGTGTATCTAAAAATGTCATTTGCAACCTTGCTGAGTTATGTATAACTCAGATACTTAATCTACCAAACATAGGAAATCAAGTTTGAAAGACCAACTTAAACATGGGATGAAAAACACACGGTCACACACCCTTTTTAAAGGAGCTCACCTTGGGCTATAAATAGAATAATATTTAGAGTGCTCCTGATGTTCTTTAGTAAAATAATTGTTAATGATTTAATGTTAGGGTTAAACACTTGGACTAATAAAGCTTGTAGATCTAATCATGGCCTACATGTGGCAATCTTGAGGTTTTAATAATAAAATGAGATTTTGTTCACAATATGAGCTTTCATAAAATACAAAGGATGTAAATTAATTAATATTTAATATATGTCAAGTTGTTAACGACATAATTAAAAGTTGAGCATATAAAATAAATAAGCTTTTAACCTCCATGTATGTGTCCATGTTTTAACTTTAAGTTAAAATAAGATTTTTACTCTCAAAATAAAAGGAGGTAGGACTTTAAATTGAAAACTCTCTTTGAGCATTATACCTCTGATGTTTAGTGACACTATTGAAGGGTCTAAGAAAGGAGGGAGAGGTTAAATAAAATAATTAATAAAAAGGAAGATAAGGACAGAAATCTCAAGATTTTGGTACTGAACTTAAAATCTCCGACAATAAGAGTTGCTGTCATCACAGATACAACCCTTCATAACAAATCTCGCCACGGCGTTCGCTCCGCTTGTTGACCCTCGAACCAGCATGTCCGTCACGATCGAGCTTACCCAGTATTGTCCGTCACGATCGAGCTTAGCCCGGATGTCCGTCACGATCGAGCTTAGCCCGGATGTCCGTCACGATCGAGCTTACCCAGTATGTCCGTGACGATCGAGCATGTCCGTGATGATCGAGCCTAGCCAGTATGTCCGTGACGATCGAGCCTAGCCAGTAGTTTCCGTCACGATTCGAGGCCGCACGATAGGACCCTCGAGGCCCCGCAGTCCGTCACGATTCGAGGCCGCACGTTAGCACGCTCGAGGCTTCGCAGCCAAGCTCGAGGGGCACTTACCCTCGAGCGACGTTCCGTCACGCTCGAGGCTTCGCAGCCCAGCTCGAGGGGGCACTTACCCTCGAGCGACGTTCCGTCACGCTCGAGGCTTCGCAGCCCAGCTCGAGGGGGCACTTACCCTCGAGCGACGTTCCGTCACGCTCGAGGCTTCGCAGCCAAGCTCGAGGGGCACTTACCCTCGAGCGACGTTCCGTCACGCTCGAGGCTTCGCAGCCAAGCTCGAGGGGGCACTCACCCTCGAGTGGCGTTTCCGACCGTTCGAGGCTCGGCAAGCTCGAGCTTGCGGTTCAAGCTCGAAGCGCCGTAGCGCCTGGTCGAAGTGCCGGTCCAAGCTCGAAAGTTGTGTCCCACACCTCAAACTCCAACTTTTAATTTTACACGTTTCGAAGTTCAGCTCAAATTTTTGGAGAAAGTTCAAAAGGGGCAAAGAAACTCCACGGGGCTGCCAGCTCGCCCCTGGCGCGCTCTGCTCCGGCCGGAGTCCGGCCGCCACGTGGCCGGCGTGTGGCGGAGACCGCGTCGGGTCGGCCGAGCCGTGGCGGCAGCTAGCTCTTGTCCTCACGCGTTTGTCCAAGCCTTCCGTACCGTCACGTCGCGAGCGACGGCGCACTGCTGCCTCGCGCCGCGGAGCGCCATCATACGGTCGCGCGCCGCCGTGGCCGCACGCGCGCACGCGCCGCGCCGAGCGCACTGCAGGCGGTAGAGTCCGTTCGCGTCGCGCCAAAGCCTCTGCTGAGAATCTCCACTTCATCACGCGATGATCTTTGACGCCCAACCGCGCGTATGCGCTCTGTTCGAGATCGCCGCGCCATCAATGGCGACCGCGACAGCCACCCACGCGCTCGCACGCTCCCGAGGCCGCACTGTGCCACTCTCACGTGCCCAAGCACTCCACCGCGCACTCCCACCCCTCCTCTCACTCGCTCACTTGGCCATTTTCCACTTCCCCGCGCTCGCTCGGTCTTCTTCTTCCTCGCGCCGCGCGAACCGAGCCGAGCTCCTCCGAGAAATTCGCCTCCCACACTCCACCATTCCCAAATTCGTCGCGCACCAAGCTAGACCTCTACCCTGGCTCCATTTCCCCCCACTTTCCCCAAGCTATTGTCCCTTCTCCGGCGAGAATTCGTGATTTCCCCCAAATCGCGATTTTCGGCCGCCGGAGCACCCGCACGTCGTGACCCTACTCCGAGCCGTCCCCGAGGTCAACCGAGCACGCCATTGGCTTCCTCGAGCTCCACTGGTGCTCTAGGACCCCTCGAACCTCGGCGAACGACCCCGAGCTCACCGGCGTAGAAGCCGCGGCGGCCGCGCCGCCACCACCTCGTCGCCGGCGCAACTCCGACCACCCCCGGCCTCCAAACCGTCCCCAACCGACTCGTGGTGAGCCCAGGAAGCTTTTCCCTCACTTCCCCGAGCCTAGTTCGCCGCCGTTTGGCCGGCGCAACTCCGGCGAGAGCCGAGGGCCTTCCTTCATCGTCTTCGTTTGTCTAGGGGTCTCTGTGCAAAAGTCCAGGGACTCGTTCGCGAAGTTTTGAAAGTTCTAGGGTTCCCTGCGAAAATAGATTCTTAAAACTAGATTTGCTTTTCCTGAATCTTGTAAAATCCATTAAAAATCGTACAAAAATCAGAAAAATGCACAAAAATACTCCCTGGATTCGTGAGAGTCTAAACTACAATCTCTGTTAGATATGTTTATACTTTTGATGAACTGTTTTTGATTTAAAATTCAAACTATGAAAATGGAAAGTAGTGCATCATTTCAAATCCAGAGCTCCGCTAAGGTTGAGCTTTGGATATGTTGTGTGTAGTGACTTTGGACAGCTTGTGTCCAAAGGGGACCTAAAAATATGAACTGTAGCTCCAGTTATAAATTAAAATGTGTTTTCTGTCTTTTTGCAGTGCAGAAATCTTTAAAAATAATCTGTGCAGTGAAAAATCACCATTTTGCTCCAGAGGACTAAAAACTTGTTAGCTCACCTGTGAAAAATGAAAATTTAATTTTTGCTCTGTTTAGGATAGCAAATAAATAAATATGTGTTTTTGGTTAGAAATTTATTGAGGACTACCCAAGGGTTATTTTGAGCCACCACTTGGCCAGAACCCTCCTCATGCTATTGCCTAGCTTTGGTAGGAAAATCTCCTGAACTAGATGAATTTTCGATTTTGTATGATTTAAATTCGATTCTGCTAGCAGCCGTTTGATATATTTTTAATAAATTATGTGTAGCTCAGAATTAGCTAAATTTTGGAGTGAGCTTAGCTCTTATACTCCAGTAGCTGCCATAAAGTTTATAGCTAAAAATGATGAACAGAAATGGAGAAACAAAAATGAGAAGTAATCCAGGTGGAAATTGATTTATATAAAAAGATAAAACCTTTTGGTTAGTTAGTTAGAATAAAATAAGTGGAATCTGAAATTCCAGAACAGCCACCCTAAGTTATGCATCTCATGTAGAAGGCGCTATCCCGGACGGCGACTACCACCTCATCCCCGCAGACGAGGAAGAAGTCCCGGAGGAAGGTGCCGGTGCAGGATCGACCAACCCGGAGGCTAACCCCCAGTCCGAGCAAGAAGGCAAGCCCCGGAGCATAACCTAACTTTACCAAATCATGCACTTTGAATTCTCTATGTTTGTGCATTTACGTTTCAAGGAGTTGATTGAATACCTTAGCTGCACATTTCCTAGTACCTTTGACTTGCAACACTAGTAAGAAAGGATCGATAGGGCATTGCTCTAGGTCCGTTACAAGTCGAGTGATTTCCTGTCACTCGCGAGACATAGGAATTGCTTGTCTTTACTTATGTTGGAATCATAAGGATTGACGGGCGGGATGGCAGATGTAGATCTCCCGTCCGTGTATGATAATTGATTTAAGGTCGAAATGTGTGGTAGAGTGTGTCAAGTTTTTGAACGTACCACATGCATGCCGATGTATGGGTATCGGTAAGCCCGGTACCAGATTGAAGCAGCTAGGGCCGATAGCCATCTCTCCTTGGAAACTTTGTTTTCCCCTGCCGTACACTTGTGGATATATGCGTGAGACTGTGAGTGAAGCAGTAAACCTTTATCCTAAGGAAATGGACCCGGTTCCGAATTGTGGATCGATGGGAAAGGTTGGGAAATGCTTGTACCTTTTATAGCAAGCAGAGTATCCGTGTGTGTTGGGTTTCCCCTGGCCAGGTAGCAGAAATTCGGTTCGAACTGTCCGCTTCTCGCGGTTAATGAGACTGCTTGACCGCCTTGCTACATTGAGTAACAAGTGGAACTTTGAGATTGATAAACTTGTTGTATGAATTAAATTGTATTGCACCACTTGTATGCTTAGGAAGGATGCTAATCTAGAATGGTTAAATCTACTAGAATATGATGCTAAAACTTGAAAGCAAGGACCTACTCTTAGTTGCTTTTTGGCAAACAAACCCACCAGCCAAAAGCCTCTCATGGTCTAGATGTCGGTGATGTAGTTTTCACCCGACGGGTAAGCCTTGCTGAGTATTAGTATACTCAGCCTTGCTTGTGGCATTGATTTACAGGTACACCTTTGGATGTCGATGCTTTGTCTTGGCCTACCCAGGTTCCACCTGGCTGGCACATCGAATGGGTTCCGTTCTCTGCCGAGGATCAGAAGGAGTAGCACCGTGGCAGGCTTCAGCATGGTGTTATTTGTATCGTCGTTAGTTTATTTACTTCCGCTGCAATGAACTATTTTATTTCCGCTGCAAGACTTTGATACTCTGATTTCATTTCAAACTTGGTTTGTAATAACTTGTGATACCTATTTGTGTAAGTTAATTTGTGGAATGTTGTAATCTCTGGAACTCACCTTCGTGTGGGCGTGCTGTTGTTTCGATCAAGAAAAGAACGTGGTTAATCGGGTTTAATCCGACGGCGCTCCAGCTTATTCCGGATTAAGTGCCTGACTACTCGGTTAGTGGTCCCGGGGTACTTAACTTGGAATAATTTCGGAGTGGAACCGCCACAGCTGGCATCAGAGCCGAAACAGCGCACCGGAGAGACCAACAAACCTTAAATAAATATTTTTGGAATAAAATTTGCCAACTCGTACTTCCGCCGTGCTTTTTGGTGGAAGGTTGTTGTTAGGACCGTTAAGGATGTTACCTAGAACGTGAAGCCTATGTGGGTTAAGGGATCACGATATGATAGGTGGCAAATAGTATATTATACTGACTTCCAGCACATTTCATTCTGTCATTTACTTTACGCAATGGTGGGCGCAAGGTACGGCGATTGCTGTAACGTACCACGGCACTATATGAAAATATAGTGGCGGCACATAGTCAATACGCTGTGATGGCGTATGAAAATAGAATAGGATGGTGGGCGCAAGGTACGGCGATTGCTGTAGCGTACCACGGCATCATATGCAAATATGATGGCGGCACAAAGTCAATACGCTATTTCAGTAGCGTATGAAACTGTCAATATGTTGCTTTGGTGACATATGAACATTGCCCGTTCAATGTTAAACGTTCGGGTGCCACCTCTATAGTGGGTGGTAATGAATGGAGACGCTTTCGTGAGTGCTGGCACGAAAGGTTGATTATATATGCTCTGGAATGGAATTTTCTGCAGGTACACTAACCACGATTCCGTAAGATGAACGGTTAGAAAAGTTCGGCTAGTTAATATAGGGAGAGGCGGATATTGCCTAGCCACCGGCACTAACTTCGTAGGCCAAAAGTTTATTGGCACGTGTGATGGTGAGAACGAATAGGCCGCTCATGCATTGCAACTCACTGAAATGTTATTGAACCATAATGCACGATCATTGAACTAACCGTCATCAAAAGTTGAATAACAACCGGAAATTGTGTCGAAACTCTGCCGAAATCAGCCTGTTTGCACCCTTAATTCGAAACTGAAAACGTTGTCAAATGAAAAAGTGTTAAACATGAAAGTTGTCATAAATATTATGAAGTTTATGCTGTAGAAATTTCATCGAAATTGGTTCAGTAGAACTGGAGTTATGTTTAAAATGGTAACCCCCTGTCTGCTGGAATTTTCTGGGAATAACAAGTTTGAAAGTGGATTTTACACCCTCTTAACAGCAGTTTCTGCTAGAGGCTTAAAAATGAAAGTTGTCACAAATTGTGTCTAGTTTATGCTGTCAAAATTTCCACAAATTTGGTTCAGCCAATTAAAAGTTATGCTCAAAATACCAACTTCCTGTCTGCTGGACTTTCAGCAGAGAGTTAATTAAAAGATTGGGGTTTTGCGCCACCTAGATCACTCGTTCTGTTTTTGTGTTAAACTAAAAAGTTATTGGAAATTATCTAAACTGTATTCTGGTCAAGTTGGGTAATGATAGGGCTTATAGATTTTGAGACCTACTCTGTCCATAATCTGATTACTTTCTTTAAATATATGTCGGTTCTCACTTAGATTTGATGTCTATATTGCTGCCGCCTCACTTGTAGCTAGCTCTGCTGTGGCATCTCTAATTTTAAACACTTAGGTAAGCCACAATTAAGTTAAGGAATGCAAGACTTTTGGACAAGTAAAACTCGAAAAATGAACCAAATACCGACTTCCTGCCTTGCTGAAAATTCTGGGGACAGTCGTTAAGAATTTGAATTTTTGCACCATGTTAACCTCAAAATTGATGAAATGATGAACAGTAAACTTGTACACAAACATGTCAACACTTTGGGGAATTTTGAGAATTTTTTTTTTTTTTGGTCTACTCAAGTTGGAGTTATGAAGCTTTCTAGGATGTAAGATGGTTACCAAAGTTAAATTGAAATTTATAATGGAAACACCCACAAAGTTTCAGCCCCAAAATAAAAAGGGAACATATGGTTCGGTGTGCTGAAAATCCATCTAAACCGAGAAGCCTAGATTGAAAGTTTTGACCAACTTAACCACTAGATCCGCGTCTGAGATACAAAGCAATGTGTAGCTTACCAAATTCCTGCTACCTGACCAAAGATGAATAACTCTGGATGTTAGATCTGTTTACTACAAATTTTCTTCCACTCATTTCCAGCTCTCATGTCTTCCACTCACTTTCTACCCCTTCGACAATTGAAGTAAATCAATGGTATGTAAACAATTTCACTCCACTCTCTTGGCCCAGTGCCTTTTATCCCTCTTGTTTCCTTTTTGTGAAATAGGAAAATTGTTTGGTGTGCTTTGACATGGACCAATTGTGAAGGTTGGATGTCAAGCATGAGTCGTGCCTCCGTTGTTGTCTGATTCTATACAGTCTAAACTCATACCTTGATTCAGGTGTCTTCACCAACTCTCTCATACCGATTTTGATTACTTAACTTTGTTTAACATTGATACCTTGTACCGAAGTAACTTGATTCCTTAATCCTTGGATCCTATGCTGTTGTTCTTGCTCAAGATAATATAAATAATTGAAATGAATATGCAAAATTGGGTCAATGTCACTTTTTCTATGCATAATCAGTTATAGATACAATATGCATTTTATTCCTTTATAAGCAATTCATGTGCATGGGCATTACATATCCAATAACATGTCATTTGCATCATGATAATCTTTTGGTACCTAACCACATGTGCATCTAACTCATGAATGCTTCTTCCTCCTGGTGTCAATTGGGTTGTTCCCTCTGAATTTATTGTGGTATTGTATTCCCTAACCTATGGTGCCGTGATGGAACCTAGGACCTCGTGTGTGCGCTGCAGCCACACGCTTGAGTCACTTGGAGCACGCTGGTATCTTGGTATGTGGGAATATGACCCACAAAGACATTTATTGACAACCCAAATCGATACTTCCTTACTCTCACTAATTGATCCGCAATAATGACTTTTAATTATGTGGTGTGAGGTCTACTAACTTGCATCACGGCATGTACATCATACTCTCATAAGCATTTGCACCATACGCTCATGTGCATGTGCATCATATCATGTGCACCTCATCATGAACGTGCCATGTATACCATGGTAAAGTGCATAAGTTTGGCAATTTGGCAATTAAGATAAAATTTGAACACGAATTTCCCAGAATTTCCATACCACACCACCTTTTCTAGGTGTATTCCCTCCTTGCCATAAGCAAATCTTTTATTGCCCCACTCTTCCTTTAGGCTCATCTTAGAATTTGGGCAGCAACCCCGTGTAACGTCATGTCATGATCGTAGTATGATGTGGGCTAGTTTTAAAAATCTTTTGGGCACTCTTGTCATCTCATAACCTCGTTGATCATTAACCATCCCTTTTCTCTTAGGAGAATGCTAAAGAGTTCATTCCTTGTTCCTGTTGATATAAAAGTAGGTAAATCATTGTTTAATTAAGACCTACAATTGGTTAAGCGTCTTGCCCGTGACTATCTACAGTCTCAAAGATCACCTTTGCCTTCTGTTTCTCCCACCATCACGTCAGGGTCTCAAGGGCCAGTTTGACCCCCCCCCCTGTATCCGTGCGTCGTGTGCTCTGCCCCGTTCACCAGTCCACTATCACCTTCGTTGTTTTTCCCTACCGCTGCTGGCCAACGCTCCCCCAGTCGCCATCGTACCACCGTCCCGTCACCCAGGGAATCTCATTGCCGGCCCCTACCTCCTGCTGTCGACACACCACTATCGCTGCTCTGCTCTGGCCGTCGATAAATGCAGCCTCTCCAATGGCTGCCATCACTCCAAGGTGCTCCACTTGAGTCACACCACTCCACCGCTCTCGCCTCTCTTCGGCGACCTCCACGGTACCCAAGCTGCCCATTCTCCACCGTGTCCTCCGTTCTTTGACAAGCAAGCTCTGCCTCCACCTTTTTTGTAAAGCCACGAGGAAGTGCCCCTCCCGGCAACCACCTTGTCGTTTAACCAAGGTCTACGGCACCAACTTCATCGAAGAAGAAGTTCGAGCAGAAGTCACCTGAGGATTCCACAAGAATTAAGTCGACGAGCAAGGAAGATTTCGACTTTTGACACCATCCATGGCTTGCCCATTCTTTTCCCCGATTGGCCCTGAAGTTCACTAGACAATAGTGGTGTATTACTTTTGCCTTGTGTGCCAAATCTTGATGCTCTTAGCTTTCCATGTCTACATTCATCACCGCTCCCGCATGAACAACGTTGATGTTGTATCGGAGATCCGGTATCAATTATCATCTCCAAGCTGTGAACCTGTAAGAACTTGGGTGCGTAGTATCTGCGTTTCTTTAACCAACACCTCTTTCTTCTAATAAAATGTCCACCTTTCCTCCCTATGCGAATCTCGGGACGAGATTCTTTTTAAGGAGGGTAGGCTGTAACACCCCTGGTGTTTAAAGCGTATAAATAAGAGTGATTAAACAAACTAAGGAACTATGAACCCTAAAACTAAATCACTAGTAGGAATGAGAATTATACATGAGGATTGTTAAGTTTGTACTCGTGCCTTGGTTCTTGAATTTTGAACCCTACAAAAACTTTTCTAGTACAAATCTAAACATCTTCTCTTACAAGTTGCACGGCAAAACTCTAAATACATATTCTCTAGACGACGCATAAAAATTTCCTAAAAAGAAATCAGGATTGAACGGCAAATTAAGTAATGCTTCTATGTCTAAAGGTCTTAAAGGACTAATGGCTCATATGAAGTCAACGCACGAAATGATTCCAACTAGCGATATTAATGACCTTCAGAAGACAAGGTTCTAATTTAAAATTTTAAATAAGAGTTGTGCACATCACAAACGTCTGATCAATATGAAAGGTTTGGGAAAGTATGTTCTAATTATAAAACCAAACCACTTTCTCAAATGAAAGTTGTGTATCTAAAAATGTCATTTGCAACCTTGCTGAGTTATGTATAACTCAGATACTTAATCTACCAAACATAGGAAATCAAGTTTTGAAAGACCAACTTAAACATGGGATGAAAAACACACGGTCACACACCCTTTTTAAAGGAGCTCACCTTGGGCTATAAATAGAATAATATTTAGAGTGCTCCTGATGTTCTTTAGTAAAATAATTGTTAATGATTTAATGTTAGGGTTAAACACTTGGACTAATAAAGCTTGTAGATCTAATCATGGCCTACATGTGGCAATCTTGAGGTTTTAATAATAAAATGAGATTTTGTTCACAATATGAGCTTTCATAAAATACAAAGGATGTAAATTAATTAATATTTAATATATGTCAAGTTGTTAACGACATAATTAAAAGTTGAGCATATAAAATAAATAAGCTTTTAACCTCCATGTATGTGTCCATGTTTTAACTTTAAGTTAAAATAAGATTTTTACTCTCAAAATAAAAGGAGGTAGGACTTTAAATTGAAAACTCTCTTTGAGCATTATACCTCTGATGTTTAGTGACACTATTGAAGGGTCTAAGAAAGGAGGGAGAGGTTAAATAAAATAATTAATAAAAAGGAAGATAAGGACAGAAATCTCAAGATTTTGGTACTGAACTTAAAATCTCCGACAATAAGAGTTGCTGTCATCACAGATACAACCCTTCATAACAAATCTCGCCACGGCGTTCGCTCCGCTTGTTGACCCTCGAACCAGCATGTCCGTCACGATCGAGCTTACCCAGTATGTCCGTCACGATCGAGCTTACCCAGTATGTCCGTCACGATCGAGCTTAGCCGGATGTCCGTCACGATCGAGCTTACCAGTATGTCCGTGACGATCGAGCATGTCCGTGATGATCGAGCCTAGCCAGTATGTCCGTGACGATCGAGCCTAGCCAGTAGTTTCCGTCACGATCGAGGCCGCACGATAGGACCCTCGAGGCCCCGCAGTCCGTCACGATTCGAGGCCGCACGTTAGCACGCTCGAGGCTTCGCAGCCCAGCTCGAGGGGGCACTTACCCTCGAGCGACGTTCCGTCACCCTCGAGGCTTCGCAGCCCAGCTCGAGGGGGCACTTACCCTCGAGCGACGTTCCGTCACGCTCGAGGCTTCGCAGCCCAGCTCGAGGGGCACATACCCGAGCGACGTTCCGTCACGCTCGAGGCTTCGCAGCCAAGCTCGAGGGGCACTTACCCTCGAGCAACGTCCCGTCACGCTCGAGGCTTCGCAGCCAAGCTCGACGGGGGCACTCACCTCGAGTGGCGTTTCCGACCGTTCGAGGCTCGGCAAGCTCGAGCTTGCGGTTCAAGCTCGAAGCGCCGTAGCGCCTGGTCGAAGTGCCGGTCCAAGCTCGAAAGTTGTGTCCCACACCTCAACTCCAACTTTTAATTTTACACGTTCGAAGTTCAGCTCAAATTTTTGGAGAAAGTTCAAAAGGGGCAAAGAAACTCCACGGGGCTGCCAGCTCGCCCCTGGCGCGCTCTGCTCCGGCCGGAGTCCGGCCGCCACGTGGCGGCGTGTGGCGGAGACCGCGTCGGGTCGGCCGAGCCGTGGCGGCAGCTAGCTCTTGTCCTCACGCGTTTGTCCAAGCCTTCCGTACCGTCACGTCGCGAGCGACGGCGCACTGCTGCCTCGCGCCGCGGAGCGCCATCATACGGTCGCGCGCCGCCGTGGCCGCACGCGCGCACGCGCCGCGCCGAGCGCACTGCAGGCGGTAGAGTCCGTTCGCGTCGCGCCAAAGCCTCTGCTGAGGATCTCCACTTCATCACGCGATGATCTTTGACGCCCAACCGCGCGTATGCGCTCTGTTCGAGATCGCCGCGCCATCAAATGGCGACCGCGACAGCCACCCACGCGCTCGCACGCTCCCGAGGCCGCACTGTGCCACTCCGCGTGCCCAAGCACTCCCCGCGCACTCCCACCCCTCCTCTCACTCGCTCACTTGGCCATTTTCCACTTCCCCGCGCTCGCTCGGTCTTCTTCTTCCTCGGCGCCGCGCGAAACCGAGCCGAGCTCCTCCGAGAAATTCGCCTCCCACACTCCACCATTCCCAAATTCGTCGCGCACGAAGCTAGACCTCTACCCTAGCTCCATTTCTCCCCACTTTCCCCAAGCTATTGTCCTTCTCCGGCCGAGAATTCGTGATTTCCCCCCAAATCGCGATTTTCGGCCGCCCGGAGCACCCGCACGTCGTGACCCTACTCCGAGCCGTCCCCCGAGGTCAACCGAGCACGCCATTGGCTTCCTCGAGCTCCACTAGTGCTCTAGGACCCCTCGAACCTCGGCGAACGACCCCGAGCTCACCGGCGTAGAAGCCGCGGCGGCCGCGCCGCCACCACCTCGTCGCCGGCGCAACTCCGACCACCCCCGGCCTCCAAACCGTCCCCAACCGACTCGTGGTGAGCCAGGAAGCTTTTCCCCCACTTCCCGAGCCTAGTTCGCCGCCGTTTGGCGGCGCAACTCCGGCGAGAGCCGAGGGCCTTCCTTCATCGCCTTCGTTTGTCTAGGGGTCTCTGTGCAAAAGTCCAGGGACTCGTTCGCGAAGTTTTGAAAGTTCTAGGGTTCCCTGCGAAAATAGATTCTTAAAACTAGATTTGCTTTTCCCGATCTTGTAAAATCCATTAAAATCGTACAAAATCAGCAAAATGCACAAAAATACTCCCCTGGATTCGTGAGAGTCTAAACTACAATCTCTATTAGACATGTTTATACTTTTGATGGAACTGTTTTTGATTTAAATTCAACATGAAAATGGAAAGTAGTGCATCATTTCAAATCCAGAGCTCCGCTAAGGTTGAGCTTTGGATATGTTGTGTGTAGTGACTTTGGACAGCTTGTGTCCAAAGGGGACCTAAAAATATGAAACTGTAGCTCAGTTATAAATTAAAATGTGTTTTCTGTCTTTTTGCAGTGCAGAAATCTTTAAAAATAATCTGTGCAGTGAAAAATCACCATTTTGCTCCAGAGGACTAAAAACTTGGTTAGCTCACCTGTGAAAAATGAAAACTTAATTTTTGCTCTGTTAGGATAGCAAATAAATAAATATGTGTTTTTGGTTAGAAATTTATTGAGGACTACCCAAGGGTTATTTTGAGCCACCACTTGGCCAGAACCCTCCTCATGCTAATTGCCTACTTTGGTAAGGAAAATCTCCTGAACTGAATGAATTTTCGATTTTGTATGATTTAAATTCGATTCTGCTAGCAGCCGTTTGATATATTTTAATAAATTATGTGTAGCTCAGAATTAGCTAAATTTGGAGTGAGCTTAGCTCTTATACTCCAGTACTGGCATAAAGTTTATAGCTAAATGATGAACATAAAATGAGAAACAAAATGAGAAGTAATCCAGGTGGAAATTGATTTATATAAAAAGAAAAACCTTTGGTTAGTTAGTTAGATAAAATAAGAGGAATCTGAAATTCCAGAACAGCCACCCTAAGTTATGCATCTCATGTAGAAGGCGCTATCCCGGACGGCGACTACCACCTATCCCCGCAGACGAGGAAGAAGTCCCGGAGGAGGTGCCGGTGCAGGATCGACACCCGGAGGCTAACCCCCAGTCCGAGCAAGAAGGCAAGCCCCGGAGCATAACCTAACTTTACCAAATCATGCACTTTGAATTCTCTATGTTTGTGCATTATACGTTTCAAGGAGTTGATTGAATCCTTAGCTGCACATTTCCTAGTACTTGACTTGCAACACTAGTAGAAAGGATCGATAGGGCATTGCTCTAGGTCCGTTACCAAGCCGAGTGATTTCCTGTCACTCGCGAGACATAGGAATTGCTTGTCTTTACTTATGTTGGAATCATAAGGATGACGGGCGGGAATGGCAATGTAGATCTCCGTCCGGTATGAATAATGATTTAGGTCGAAATGTGGTGGTAGAGTGTGTCAAGTTTTGAACGTACACAGCATGCCGATGTATGGGGATCGGTAAGCCGGTACCAGATTGAAGCAGCTAGGGCCGATAGCCATCTCTCCTTTGGAACACTTTGTTTTCCCCTAGCCGTACAACTTGTGGATATATGCGTGAGACTGTGAGTGAAGCAGTAACCTTTATCCTAAGGAAATGGACCCTGTTCCGAATTGTGGATCGATGGGAAAGGTTGGGAAATGCTGTACCTTTATAGCAAGCAGAGTATCCGTGTGTGTTGGGTTTCCCCTGGCCAGGTAGCAGAAATTCGGTTCGAACTGTCCGCCTCGCGGTTAATGAGAACTGCTTGACGCCTGCAAGCAATGAGTACAATTGTGGAACTTTGAGATTGTATACACTTTGTTTGTATAAATTAAATTGTATGGCAGCCACTTGTATGCTTTAGGAGGGATGCTAATCTAGAATGGTTCAAATCTCTAGAATAATGAATGCTAAAACTTGAAAGCAAGGACCTATCTTAGTTGGCTTTTTGGCAAACAAACCCACCAGCCAAAAGCCTCTCATGGTCTAGAGTTCGGTGATGTAGTTTTCACCCGACGGGTAAGCCTTGCTGAGTATTAGTATACTCAGCTTGCTTGTGGCATTGATTTACAGGTACACTTTGGATGTCGATGCTTTGTCTTGGCTACCCAGGTTCACCTGGAATTGTGATACCTTTTGTGTAAGTTTAATTTGT
>JACEFO010002033.1:0-27928 GCA_015342445.1 Digitaria exilis
AAAATTTGAAATTTCAGGTTCACCCCAAAAAGAAAGTTGTGTCCCACCTCTTAAACTCCAACTTTGTATTTTACCACTTTTTCATGTTCAGTTCAAATTTTTGGAGAAAATTCGGCATGGGCAAAGGAGCTCCACGGCGGCACAGTGGCCCTGGCGGCGCCCCTGCTCGGCCGGGCGCGGCCGCCACGTGCCGGCGAGCGGCGTCCGGCCGCGCCGAGCTGGCCAGCCGCGGCGGTCGGGTGGCCGTTGTCCTCACGGCGGCTTGTCCGACTCCTTCCCGCACCGTCACATCGCCGTCGACCGCAGACTTCGCCTCGCGCCGCCCGCGAACGCCATCAGGCGGTTGGAGCGCCGCCGTGGTGGCCGGCGCGCTCGCGCTCGACGCGCAGAGCTCCTCCGTGGGGGATTCCCTTCCCGCTACGGCACGGGCCGTGGAGGATCCCTGGCAGCGTTATCCCAGCGCCCACGCCACGATCCTCCTCGCCCAACCGTACGCGCGCACTCTCGGTCAAGCTTCAGCGAGTTCAATGGTCCGTTCGCGTCGCTGTCGTCCGCTTGCATGCTACCTGGGCAGGGACGACCCCGGCTCTAGCGTTGCCCAAGCCTCCCACCGGCCACTCTCACTCTCCACTAGGCTTCGCTCACTCCACCAGTTTCCTCTCCTCGCGCTTCGCTTCCAGTCGCTTCAACCTCGCTTCCGGCACCGGGGACCGAGCCGAGCTTCGAGATATGAAAGATGCCCTCACTCTCACCATTCCCAAATTCAATCGCGCACGAAGCTAGACACCTCCCTAGCTCCATATCCGCCCACTCCTCTCTAGCTATCATCGCTTCTCCTGGCGGACGAGAAATCGAGATTTCCTCCAATCTCCATTTTCGGCCGCCGGGAGCACTGTAAACCCCTGGTGTTTAAAGCGTTATAAATAAGAGGATTAAACAAACTAAGGAATATTGGAACCCTAAAACTAAATCACTAGTAGGAATGAGAATTTATACATGAGGATTGTTAAGTTTGTACTCGTGCCTTGGTTCTTGAATTTTTGAACCCTACAAAAACTTTTCTAGTACAAATCTAAACATCTTCTCTTACAGTTGCACGGCAAAACTCTAAAATACATATTCTCTAGACGACGCATAAAAATTCCTAAAAAGAAATCAGGGATTGAACGGCAAATTAAGTAATGCTTCTATGTCCTAAAGGTCTTAAAGGACTAATGGCTCATATGAAGTCAACGCACGAAATGATTCCAACTAGCGATATTAATGACCTTCAGAAGACAAGGTCTAATTTAAAATTTTAAATAAGAGTTGTGCACATCACAAACGTCTGATCAATATGAAAGGTTTGGGAAAGTATGTCTTAATTATAAAACCAAAACCACTTTCTCAAAATGAAAGTTGTGTATCTAAAAATGTCATTTGCAACCTTGCTGAGTTATGTATAACTCAGATACTTAATCTACCAAACATAGGAAATCAAGTTTGAAAGACCAACTTAAACATGGGATGAAAAACACACGGTCACACACCCTTTTTAAAGGAGCTCACCTTGGGCTATAAATAGAATAATATTTAGAGGCTCCTGATGTTCTTTAGTAAAATAATTGTTAATGATTTAAATGTTAGGGTTAAAACACTTGGACTAATAAAGCTTGTAGATCTAATCATGGCCTACATGTGGCAATCTTGAGGTTTTAATAATAAAATGAGATTTTGTTCACAATATGAGCTTTCATAAAATACAAAGGATGTAAATTAATTAATATTTAATATATGTCAAGTTGTTAACGACATAATTAAAAGTTGAGCATATAAAATAAATAAGCTTTTAACCTCCATGTATGTGTCCATGTTTTAACTTTAAGTTAAAATAAGATTTTTACTCTCAAAATAAAAGGAGGTAGGACTTTAATTGAAACTCTCTTTGAGCATTATACCTCTGATGTTTAGTGACACTATTGAAGGTCTAAGAAAGGAGGGAGAGGTTAAATAAAATAATTAATAAAAGAAGGAGTATAAGGACAGAAATCTCAAGATTTTGGTACTGAACTTAAAAATCTCCGACAATAAGAGTTGCTGTCATCACAGATACAACCCTTCATAACAAATCTCGCCACGGCGTTCGCTCCGCTTGTTGACCCTCGAACCAGCATGTCCGTCACGATCGAGCTTACCCAGTATTGTCCGTCACGATCGAGCTTAGCCCGGATGTCCGTCACGATCGAGCTTAGCCCCGATGTCCGTCAGCGATCGAGCTTACCCAGTTGTCCGTGACGATCGAGCATGTCCGTGATGATCGAGCCTAGCCAGTATGTCCGTGACGATCGAGCCTAGCCAGTAGTTTCCGTCACGATTCGAGGCCGCACGATAGGACCCTCGAGGCCCCGCAGTCCGTCACGATTCGAGGCCGCACGTTAGCACGCCTCGAGGCTTCGCAGCCCAAGCTCGAGGGGCACTTACCTCGAGCGACGTTCCGTCACGCTCGAGGCTTCGCAGCCCAGCTCGAGGGGGCACTTACCCTCGAGCGACGTTCCGTCACGCTCGAGGCTTCGCAGCCCAGCTCGAGGGGGCACTTACCCTCGAGCGACGTTCCGTCACGCTCGAGGCTTCGCAGCCAAGCTCGAGGGGCACTTACCCTCGAGCGACGTTCCGTCACGCTCGAGGCTTCGCAGCCAAGCTCGAGGGGGCACTCACCCTCGGAGTGGCGTTTCCGACCGTTCGAGGCTCGGCAAGCTCGAGCTTCGCGGTTCAAGCTCGAAGCGCCGTAGCGCCTGTCGAAGTGCGGTCCAAGCTCGAAAGTTGTGTCCCACACCTCAAACTCCAACTTTTAATTTACACGTTTCGAAGTTCAGCTCAAATTTTTGGAGAAAGTTCAAAAGGGCAAAGAAACTCCACGGGGCTGCCAGCTCGCCCCTGGCGCGCTCTGCTCCGGCCGGAGTCCGGCCGCCACGTGGCCGGCGTGTGGCGGAGACCGCGTCGGGTCGGCCGAGCCGTGGCGGCAGCTAGCTCTTGTCCTCACGCGTTTGTCCAAGCCTTCCGTACCGTCACGTCGCGAGCGACGGCGCACTGCTGCCTCGCGCCGCGGAGCGCCATCATACGGTCGCGCGCCGCCGTGGCCGCACGCGCGCGCACGCGCCGCGCCGAGCGCACTGCAGGCGGTAGAGTCCGTTCGCGTCGCGCCAAAGCCTCTGCTGAGGATCTCCACTTCATCACGCGATGATCTTTGACGCCCAACCGCGCGTATGCGCTCTGTTCGAGATCGCCGCGCCATCAATGGCGACCGCGACAGCCACCCACGCGCTCGCACGCTCCCGAGGCCGCACTGTGCCACTCTCGCGTGCCCAAGCACTCCACCGCGCACTCCCACCCCTCCTCTCACTCGCTCACTTGGCCATTTTCCACTTCCCCGCGCTCGCTCGGTCTTCTTCTTCCTCGCGCCGCGCGAACCGAGCCGAGCTCCTCCGAGAAATTCGCCTCCCACACTCCACCATTCCCAAATTCGTCGCGCACCAAGCTAGACCTCTAACCCTGGCTCCATTTCCCCCCCACTTTCCCCAAGCTATTGTCCCTTTCTCCGGCGAGAATTCGTGATTTCCCCAAATCGGCGATTTTCGGCCGCCGGAAGGCACCCGCACGTCGTGACCCTACTCCGAGCCGTCCCGAGGTCAACCGAGCACGCCATTGGCTTCCTCGAGCTCCACTGGTGCTCTAGGACCCCTCGAACCTCGGCGAACGACCCCGAGCTCACCGGCGTAGAAGCCGCGGCCGGCCGCGCCCGCACCACCTCGTCGCCGGCGCAACTCCGACCACCCCCGGCCTCCAAACCGTCCCCAACCGACTCGTGGTGAGCCCAGGAAGCTTTTCCCTCACTTTCCCCGAGCCTAGTTCGCCGCCGTTTGGCCGGCGCAACTCCGGCGAGAGCCGAGGGCCTTCCTTCATCGTCTTCGTTTGTCTAGGGGTCTCTGTGCAAAAGTCCAGGGACTCGTTCGCGAAGTTTTGAAAGTTCTAGGGTTCCCTGCGGAAAATAGATTCTTAAAGAACTAGATTTGCTTTTCCTGAATCTTGTAAAATCCATTAAAAATCGTCACAAAAATCAGAAAAATGCACAAAAATACTCCCTGGATTCGTGAGAGTCTAAACTACAATCTCTGTTAGATATGTTTATACTTTTGATGAACTGTTTTTTGATTTAAAATTCAAACTATGAAAATGGAAAGTAGTGCATCATTTCAAATCCAGAGCTCCGCTAAGGTTGAGCTTTGGATATGTTGTGTGTAGTGACTTTGACAGCTTGTGTCCAAAGGGGACCTAAAAATATGAACTGTAGCTCCAGTTATAAATTAAAATGTGTTTTCTGTCTTTTTGCAGTGCAGAAATCTTTAAAATAATCTGTGCAGTGAAAAATCACCATTTTGCTCCAGAGGACTAAAAACTTGTTAGCTCACCTGTGAAAATGAAAAATTTAATTTTTGCTCTGTTTAGGATAGCAAATAAATAAATATGTGTTTTTGGTTAGAAATTTATTGAGGACTACCCAAGGGTTATTTTGAGCCACCACTTGGCCAGAACCCTCCTCATGCTATTGCCTAGCTTTGGTAGGAAAATCTCCTGAACTAGATGAATTTTCGATTTTGTATGATTTAAATTCGATTCTGCTAGCAGCCGTTTGATATATTTTTAATAATTATGTGTAGCTCAGAATTAGCTAAATTTTGGAGTGAGCTTAGCTCTTATACTCCAGTAGCTGCCATAAAGTTTATAGCTAAAAATGATGAACAGAAATGGAGAAACAAAAATGAGAAGTAATCCAGGTGGAAATTGATTTATATAAAAGATAAAACCTTTTGGTTAGTTAGTTAGAATAAAATAAGTGGAATCTGAAATTCCAGAACAGCCACCCTAAGTTATGCATCTCATGTAGAAGGCGCTATCCCCGGACGGCGACTACCACCCTCATCCCCGCAGACGAGGAAGAAGTCCCGGAGGAAGGTGCCGGTGCAGGATCGACCAACCCGGAGGCTAACCCCCAGTCCCGAGCAAGAAGGCAAGCCCCGGAGCATAACCTAACTTTACCAAATCATGCACTTTGAATTCTCTATGTTTGTGCATTTACGTTTCAAGGAGTTGATTGAATACCTTAGCTGCACATTTCCTAGTACCTTTGACTTGCACACTAGTAAGAAAGGATCGATAGGGCATTGCTCTAGGTCCGTTACAAGTCGAGTGATTTCCTGTCACTCGCGAGACATAGGAATTGCTTGTCTTTACTTATGTTGGAATCATAAGGATTGACGGGCGGATGGCAGATGTAGATCTCCCGTCCGTGTATGATAATTGATTTAAGGTCGAAATGTGTGGTAGAGTGTGTCAAGTTTTTGAACGTACCACATGCATGCCGATGTATGGGTATCGGTAAGCCCCGGTACCAGATTGAAGCAGCTAGGGCCGATAGCCATCTCTCCTTGGAAACTTTGTTTCCCCTGCCGTACACTTGTGGATATATGCGTGAGACTGTGAGTGAAGCAGTAAACCTTTATCCTAAGGAAATGGACCCCGGTTCCGAATTGTGGATCGATGGGAAAGGTTGGGAAATGCTTGTACCTTTTATAGCAAGCAGAGTATCCGTGTGTGTTGGGTTTCCCCTGGCCAGGTAGCAGAAATTCGGTTCGAACTGTCCGCTTCTCGCGGTTAATGAGACTGCTTGACCGCCTTGCTACATTGAGTAACAAGTGGAACTTTGAGATTGATAAACTTGTTGTATGAATTAAATTGTATTGCACCACTTGTATGCTTAGGAAGGATGCTAATCTAGAATGGTTAAATCTACTAGAATATGATGCTAAAACTTGAAAGCAAGGACCTACTCTTAGTTGCTTTTTGGCAAACAAACCCACCAGCCAAAAGCCTCTCATGGTCTAGATGTCGGTGATGTAGTTTTCACCCGACGGGTAAGCCTTGCTGAGTATTAGTATACTCAGCCTTGCTTGTGGCATTGATTTACAGGTACACCTTTGGATGTCGATGCTTTGTCTTGGCCTACCCAGGTTCCACCTGGCTGGCACATCGAATGGGTTCCGTTCTCTGCCGAGGATCAGAAGGAGTAGCACCGTGCAGGCTTCAGCATGGTGTTATTTGTATCGTCGTTAGTTTATTTACTTCCGCTGCAATGAACTATTTTATTTCCGCTGCAAGACTTTGATACTCTGATTTCATTTCAAACTTGGTTTGTAATAACTTGTGATACCTATTTGTGTAAGTTAATTTGTGGAATGTTGTAATCTCTGGAACTCACCTTCGTGTGGGCGTGCTGTTGTTTCGATCAAGAAAAGAACGTGGTTAATCGGGTTTAATCCGACGGCGCTCCAGCTTATTCCGGATTAAGTGCCTGACTACTCGGTTAGTGGTCCCGGGGTACTTAACTTGGAATAATTTCGGAGTGGAACCGCCACAGCTGGCATCAGAGCCGAAACAGCGCACCGGAGAGACCAACAAACCTTAAATAAATATTTTTGGAATAAAATTTGCCAACTCGTACTTCCGCCGTGCTTTTTGGTGGAAGGTTGTTGTTAGGACCGTTAAGGATGTTACCTAGAACGTGAAGCCTATGTGGGTTAAGGGATCACGATATGATAGGTGGCAAATAGTATATTATACTGACTTCCAGCACATTTCATTCTGTCATTTACTTTACGCAATGGTGGGCGCAAGGTACGGCGATTGCTGTAACGTACCACGGCACTATATGAAAATATAGTGGCGGCACATAGTCAATACGCTGTGATGGCGTATGAAAATAGAATAGGATGGTGGGCGCAAGGTACGGCGATTGCTGTAGCGTACCACGGCATCATATGCAAATATGATGGCGGCACAAAGTCAATACGCTATTTCAGTAGCGTATGAAACTGTCAATATGTTGCTTTGGTGACATATGAACATTGCCCGTTCAATGTTAAACGTTCGGGTGCCACCTCTATAGTGGGTGGTAATGAATGGAGACGCTTTCGTGAGTGCTGGCACGAAAGGTTGATTATATATGCTCTGGAATGGAATTTTCTGCAGGTACACTAACCACGATTCCGTAAGATGAACGGTTAGAAAAGTTCGGCTAGTTAATATAGGGAGAGGCGGATATTGCCTAGCCACCGGCACTAACTTCGTAGGCCAAAAGTTTATTGGCACGTGTGATGGTGAGAACGAATAGGCCGCTCATGCATTGCAACTCACTGAAATGTTATTGAACCATAATGCACGATCATTGAACTAACCGTCATCAAAAGTTGAATAACAACCGGAAATTGTGTCGAAACTCTGCCGAAATCAGCCTGTTTGCACCCTTAATTCGAAACTGAAAACGTTGTCAAATGAAAAAGTGTTAAACATGAAAGTTGTCATAAATATTATGAAGTTTATGCTGTAGAAATTTCATCGAAATTGGTTCAGTAGAACTGGAGTTATGTTTAAAATGGTAACCCCCTGTCTGCTGGAATTTTCTGGGAATAACAAGTTTGAAAGTGGATTTTACACCCTCTTAACAGCAGTTTCTGCTAGAGGCTTAAAAATGAAAGTTGTCACAAATTGTGTCTAGTTTATGCTGTCAAAATTTCCACAAATTTGGTTCAGCCAATTAAAAGTTATGCTCAAAATACCAACTTCCTGTCTGCTGGACTTTCAGCAGAGAGTTAATTAAAAGATTGGGGTTTTGCGCCACCTAGATCACTCGTTCTGTTTTTGTGTTAAACTAAAAAGTTATTGGAAATTATCTAAACTGTATTCTGGTCAAGTTGGGTAATGATAGGGCTTATAGATTTTGAGACCTACTCTGTCCATAATCTGATTACTTTCTTTAAATATATGTCGGTTCTCACTTAGATTTGATGTCTATATTGCTGCCGCCTCACTTGTAGCTAGCTCTGCTGTGGCATCTCTAATTTTAAACACTTAGGTAAGCCACAATTAAGTTAAGGAATGCAAGACTTTTGGACAAGTAAAACTCGAAAAATGAACCAAATACCGACTTCCTGCCTTGCTGAATATTCTGGGGACAGTCGTTAAGAATTTGAATTTTTGCACCATGTTAACCTCAAAATTGATGAAATGATGAACAGTAAACTTGTACACAAACATGTCAACACTTTGGGGAATTTTGAGAATTTTTTTTTTTTTTGGTCTACTCAAGTTGGAGTTATGAAGCTTTCTAGGATGTAAGATGGTTACCAAAGTTAAATTGAAATTTATAATGGAAACACCCACAAAGTTTCAGCCCCAAAATAAAAAGGGAACATATGGTTCGGTGTGCTGAAAATCCATCTAAACCGAGAAGCCTAGATTGAAAGTTTTGACCAACTTAACCACTAGATCCGCGTCTGAGATACAAAGCAATGTGTAGCTTACCAAATTCCTGCTACCTGACCAAAGATGAATAACTCTGGATGTTAGATCTGTTTACTACAAATTCTCTTCCACTCATTTCCAGCTCTCATGTCTTCCACTCACTTTCTACCCCTTCGACAATTGAAGTAAATCAATGGTATGTAAACAATTTCACTCCACTCTCTTGGCCCAGTGCCTTTTATCCCTCTTGTTTCCTTTTTGTGAAATAGGAAAATTGTTTGGTGTGCTTTGACATGGACCAATTGTGAAGGTTGGATGTCAAGCATGAGTCGTGCCTCCGTTGTTGTCTGATTCTATACAGTCTAAACTCATACCTTGATTCAGGTGTCTTCACCAACTCTCTCATACCGATTTTGATTACTTAACTTTGTTTAACATTGATACCTTGTACCGAAGTAACTTGATTCCTTAATCCTTGGATCCTATGCTGTTGTTCTTGCTCAAGATAATATAAATAATTGAAATGAATATGCAAAATTGGGTCAATGTCACTTTTTCTATGCATAATCAGTTATAGATACAATATGCATTTTATTCCTTTATAAGCAATTCATGTGCATGGGCATTACATATCCAATAACATGTCATTTGCATCATGATAATCTTTTGGTACCTAACCACATGTGCATCTAACTCATGAATGCTTCTTCCTCCTGGTGTCAATTGGGTTGTTCCCTCTGAATTTATTGTGGTATTGTATTCCCTAACCTATGGTGCCGTGATGGAACCTAGGACCTCGTGTGTGCGCTGCAGCCACACGCTTGAGTCACTTGGAGCACGCTGGTATCTTGGTATGTGGGAATATGACCCACAAAGACATTTATTGACAACCCAAATCGATACTTCCTTACTCTCACTAATTGATCCGCAATAATGACTTTTAATTATGTGGTGTGAGGTCTACTAACTTGCATCACGGCATGTACATCATACTCTCATAAGCATTTGCACCATACGCTCATGTGCATGTGCATCATATCATGTGCACCTCATCATGAACGTGCCATGTATACCATGGTAAAGTGCATAAGTTTGGCAATTTGGCAATTAAGATAAAATTTGAACACGAATTTCCCAGAATTTCCATACCACACCACCTTTTCTAGGTGTATTCCCTCCTTGCCATAAGCAAATCTTTTATTGCCCCACTCTTCCTTTAGGCTCATCTTAGAATTTGGGCAGCAACCCCGTGTAACGTCATGTCATGATCGTAGTATGATGTGGGCTAGTTTTAAAAATCTTTTGGGCACTCTTGTCATCTCATAACCTCGTTGATCATTAACCATCCCTTTTCTCTTAGGAGAATGCTAAAGAGTTCATTCCTTGTTCCTGTTGATATAAAAGTAGGTAAATCATTGTTTAATTAAGACCTACAATTGGTTAAGCGTCTTGCCCGTGACTATCTACAGTCTCAAAGATCACCTTTGCCTTCTGTTTCTCCCACCATCACGTCAGGGTCTCAAGGGCCAGTTTGACCCCCCCCCCTGTATCCGTGCGTCGTGTGCTCTGCCCCGTTCACCAGTCCACTATCACCTTCGTTGTTTTTCCCTACCGCTGCTGGCCAACGCTCCCCCAGTCGCCATCGTACCACCGTCCCGTCACCCAGGGAATCTCATTGCCGGCCCCTACCTCCTGCTGTCGACACACCACTATCGCTGCTCTGCTCTGGCCGTCGATAAATGCAGCCTCTCCAATGGCTGCCATCACTCCAAGGTGCTCCACTTGAGTCACACCACTCCACCGCTCTCGCCTCTCTTCGGCGACCTCCACGGTACCCAAGCTGCCCATTCTCCACCGTGTCCTCCGTTCTTTGACAAGCAAGCTCTGCCTCCACCTTTTTTGTAAAGCCACGAGGAAGTGCCCCTCCCGGCAACCACCTTGTCGTTTAACCAAGGTCTACGGCACCAACTTCATCGAAGAAGAAGTTCGAGCAGAAGTCACCTGAGGATTCCACAAGAATTAAGTCGACGAGCAAGGAAGATTTCGACTTTTTGACACCATCCATGGCTTGCCCATTCTTTTCCCCGATTGGCCCTGAAGTTCACTAGACAATAGTGGTGTATTACTTTTGCCTTGTGTGCCAAATCTTGATGCTCTTAGCTTTCCATGTCTACATTCATCACCGCTCCCGCATGAACAACGTTGATGTTGTATCGGAGATCCGGTATCAATTATCATCTCCAAGCTGTGAACCTGTAAGAACTTGGGTGCGTAGTATCTGCGTTTCTTTAACCAACACCTCTTTCTTCTAATAAAATGTCCACCTTTCCTCCCTATGCGAATCTCGGGACGAGATTCTTTTTAAGGAGGGTAGGCTGTAACACCCCTGGTGTTTAAAGCGTATAAATAAGAGTGATTAAACAAACTAAGGAACTATGAACCCTAAAACTAAATCACTAGTAGGAATGAGAATTATACATGAGGATTGTTAAGTTTGTACTCGTGCCTTGGTTCTTGAATTTTGAACCCTACAAAAACTTTTCTAGTACAAATCTAAACATCTTCTCTTACAAGTTGCACGGCAAAACTCTAAATACATATTCTCTAGACGACGCATAAAAATTTCCTAAAAAGAAATCAGGATTGAACGGCAAATTAAGTAATGCTTCTATGTCCTAAAGGTCTTAAAGGACTAATGGCTCATATGAAGTCAACGCACGAAATGATTCCAACTAGCGATATTAATGACCTTCAGAAGACAAGGTTCTAATTTAAAATTTTAAATAAGAGTTGTGCACATCACAAACGTCTGATCAATATGAAAGGTTTGGGAAAGTATGTTCTAATTATAAAACCAAACCACTTTCTCAAATGAAAGTTGTGTATCTAAAAATGTCATTTGCAACCTTGCTGAGTTATGTATAACTCAGATACTTAATCTACCAAACATAGGAAATCAAGTTTGAAAGACCAACTTAAACATGGGATGAAAAACACACGGTCACACACCCTTTTTAAAGGAGCTCACCTTGGGCTATAAATAGAATAAAATTTAGAGTGCTCCTGATGTTCTTTAGTAAAATAATTGTTAATGATTTAATGTTAGGGTTAAACACTTGGACTAATAAAGCTTGTAGATCTAATCATGGCCTACATGTGGCAATCTTGAGGTTTTAATAATAAAATGAGATTTTGTTCACAATATGAGCTTTCATAAAATACAAAGGATGTAAATTAATTAATATTTAATATATGTCAAGTTGTTAAGGACATAATTAAAAGTTGAGCATATAAAATAAATAAGCTTTTAACCTCCATGTATGTGTCCATGTTTTAACTTTAAGTTAAAATAAGATTTTTACTCTCAAAATAAAAGGAGGTAGGACTTTAAATTGAAAACTCTCTTTGAGCATTATACCTCTGATGTTTAGTGACACTATTGAAGGGTCTAAGAAAGGAGGGAGAGGTTAAATAAAATAATTAATAAAAAGGAAGATAAGGACAGAAATCTCAAGATTTTGGTACTGAACTTAAAATCTCCGACAATAAGAGTTGCTGTCATCACAGATACAACCCTTCATAACAAATCTCGCCACGGCGTTCGCTCCGCTTGTTGACCCTCGAACCAGCATGTCCGTCACGATCGAGCTTACCCAGTATTGTCCGTCACGATCGAGCTTAGCCCGGATGTTCGTCACGATCGAGCTTAGCCCGGATGTCCGTCACGATCGAGCTTACCCAGTATGTCCGTGACGATCGAGCATGTCCGTGATGATCGAGCCTAGCCAGTATGTCCGTGACGATCGAGCCTAGCCAGTAGTTTCCGTCACGATTCGAGGCCGCACGATAGGACCCTCGAGGCCCCGCAGTCCGTCACGATTCGAGGCCGCACGTTAGCACGCTCGAGGCTTCACAGCCAAGCTCGAGGGGCACTTACCCTCGAGCGACGTTCCGTCACCCTCGAGGCTTCGCAGCCCAGCTCGAGGGGGCACTTACCCTCGAGCGACGTTCCGTCACGCTCGAGGCTTCGCAGCCCAGCTCGAGGGGGCACATACCCTCGAGCGACGTTCCGTCACGCTCGAGGCTTCGCAGCCAAGCTCGAGGGGCACTTACCCTCGAGCAACGTCCCGTCACGCTCGAGGCTTCGCAGCCAAGCTCGACGGGGCACTCACCCTCGAGTGGCGTTTCCGACCGTTCGAGGCTCGGCAAGCTCGAGCTTGCGGTTCAAGCTCGAAGCGCCGTAGCGCCTGGTCGAAGTGCCGGTCCAAGCTCGAAAGTTGTGTCCCACACCTCAAACTCCAACTTTTAATTTTACACGTTTCGAAGTTCAGCTCAAATTTTTGGAGAAAGTTCAAAAGGGGCAAAGAAACTCCACGGGGCTGCCAGCTCGCCCCTGGCGCGCTCTGCTCCGGCCGGAGTCCGGCCGCCACGTGGCCGGCGTGTGGCGGAGACCGCGTCGGGTCGGCCGAGCCGTGGCGGCAGCTAGCTCTTGTCCTCACGCGTTTGTCCAAGCCTTCCGTACCGTCACGTCGCGAGCGACGGCGCACTGCTGCCTCGCGCCGCGGAGCGCCATCATACGGTCGCGCGCCGCCGTGGCCGCACGCGCGCACGCGCCGCGCCGAGCGCACTGCAGGCGGTAGAGTCCGTTCGCGTCGCGCCAAAGCCTCTGCTGAGGATCTCCACTTCATCACGCGATGATCTTTGACGCCCAACCGCGCGTATGCGCTCTGTTCGAGATCGCCGCGCCATCAATGGCGACCGCGACAGCCACCCACGCGCTCGCACGCTCCCGAGGCCGCACTGTGCCACTCTCGCGTGCCCAAGCACTCCACCGCGCACTCCCACCCCTCCTCTCACTCGCTCACTTGGCCATTTTCCACTTCCCCGCGCTCGCTCGGTCTTCTTCTTCCTCGCGCCGCGCGAACCGAGCCGAGCTCCTCCGAGAAATTCGCCTCCCACACTCCACCATTCCCAAATTCGTCGCGCACGAAGCTAGACCTCTACCCTAGCTCCATTTCTCCCCACTTTCCCCAAGCTATTGTCCCTTCTCCGGCGAGAATTCGTGATTTCCCCCAAATCGCGATTTTCGGCCGCCGGAGCACCCGCACGTCGTGACCCTACTCCGAGCCGTCCCCGAGGTCAACCGAGCACGCCATTGGCTTCCTCGAGCTCCACTAGTGCTCTAGGACCCCTCGAACCTCGGCGAACGACCCCGAGCTCACCGGCGTAGAAGCCGCGGCGGCCGCGCCGCCACCACCTCGTCGCCGGCGCAACTCCGACCACCCCCGGCCTCCAAACCGTCCCCAACCGACTCGTGGTGAGCCCAGGAAGCTTTTCCCCCACTTCCCCGAGCCTAGTTCGCCGCCGTTTGGCCGGCGCAACTCCGGCGAGAGCCGAGGGCCTTCCTTCATCGCCTTCGTTTGTCTAGGGGTCTCTGTGCAAAAGTCCAGGGACTCGTTCGCGAAGTTTTGAAAGTTCTAGGGTTCCCTGCGAAAATAGATTCTTAAAACTAGATTTGCTTTTCCCGAATCTTGTAAAATCCATTAAAAATCGTACAAAAATCAGCAAAATGCACAAAAATACTCCCTGGATTCGTGAGAGTCTAAACTACAATCTCTATTAGACATGTTTATACTTTTGATGAACTGTTTTTGATTTAAAATTCAAACATGAAAATGGAAAGTAGTGCATCATTTCAAATCCAGAGCTCCGCTAAGGTTGAGCTTTGGATATGTTGTGTGTAGTGACTTTGGACAGCTTGTGTCCAAAGGGGACCTAAAAATATGAACTGTAGCTCCAGTTATAAATTAAAATGTGTTTTCTGTCTTTTTGCAGTGCAGAAATCTTTAAAAATAATCTGTGCAGTGAAAAATCACCATTTTGCTCCAGAGGACTAAAAACTTGTTAGCTCACCTGTGAAAAATGAAAACTTAATTTTTGCTCTGTTTAGGATAGCAAATAAATAAATATGTGTTTTTGGTTAGAAATTTATTGAGGACTACCCAAGGGTTATTTTGAGCCACCACTTGGCCAGAACCCTCCTCATGCTATTGCCTAGCTTTGGTAGGAAAATCTCCTGAACTAGATGAATTTTCGATTTTGTATGATTTAAATTCGATTCTGCTAGCAGCCGTTTGATATATTTTTAATAAATTATGTGTAGCTCAGAATTAGCTAAATTTTGGAGTGAGCTTAGCTCTTATACTCCAGTAGCTGCCATAAAGTTTATAGCTAAAAATGATGAACATAAATGGAGAAACAAAAATGAGAAGTAATCCAGGTGGAAATTGATTTATATAAAAAGATAAAACCTTTTGGTTAGTTAGTTAGAATAAAATAAGAGGAATCTGAAATTCCAGAACAGCCACCCTAAGTTATGCATCTCATGTAGAAGGCGCTATCCCGGACGGCGACTACCACCTCATCCCCGCAGACGAGGAAGAAGTCCCGGAGGAAGGTGCCGGTGCAGGATCGACCAACCCGGAGGCTAACCCCCAGTCCGAGCAAGAAGGCAAGCCCCGGAGCATAACCTAACTTTACCAAATCATGCACTTTGAATTCTCTATGTTTGTGCATTTACGTTTCAAGGAGTTGATTGAATACCTTAGCTGCACATTTCCTAGTACCTTTGACTTGCAACACTAGTAAGAAAGGATCGATAGGGCATTGCTCTAGGTCCGTTACAAGCCGAGTGATTTCCTGTCACTCGCGAGACATAGGAATTGCTTGTCTTTACTTATGTTGGAATCATAAGGATTGACGGGCGGGATGGCAGATGTAGATCTCCCGTCCGTGTATGATAATTGATTTAAGGTCGAAATGTGTGGTAGAGTGTGTCAAGTTTTTGAACGTACCACATGCATGCCGATGTATGGGGATCGGTAAGCCCGGTACCAGATTGAAGCAGCTAGGGCCGATAGCCATCTCTCCTTGGAAACTTTGTTTTCCCCTACCGTACACTTGTGGATATATGCGTGAGACTGTGAGTGAAGCAGTAAACCTTTATCCTAAGGAAATGGACCCTGTTCCGAATTGTGGATCGATGGGAAAGGTTGGGAAATGCTTGTACCTTTTATAGCAAGCAGAGTATCCGTGTGTGTTGGGTTTCCCCTGGCCAGGTAGCAGAAATTCGGTTCGAACTGTCCGCTTCTCGCGGTTAATGAGACTGCTTGACCGCCTTGCTACACTGAGTAACAAGTGGAACTTTGAGATTGATAAACTTGTTGTATGAATTAAATTGTATTGCACCACTTGTATGCTTAGGAAGGATGCTAATCTAGAATGGTTAAATCTACTAGAATATGATGCTAAAACTTGAAAGCAAGGACCTACTCTTAGTTGCTTTTTGGCAAACAAACCCACCAGCCAAAAGCCTCTCATGGTCTAGATGTCGGTGATGTAGTTTTCACCCGACGGGTAAGCCTTGCTGAGTATTAGTATACTCAGCCTTGCTTGTGGCATTGATTTACAGGTACACCTTTGGATGTCGATGCTTTGTCTTGGCCTACCCAGGTTCCACCTGGCTGGCACATCGAATGGGTTCCGTCCTCTGCCGAGGATCAGAAGGAGTAGCACCGTGGCAGGCTTCAGCATGGTGTTATTTGTATCGTCGTTAGTTTATTTACTTCCGCTGCAATGAACTATTTTATTTCCGCTGCAAGACTTTGATACTCTGATTTCATTTCAAACTTGGTTTGTAATAACTTGTGATACCTATTTGTGTAAGTTAATTTGTGGAATGTTGTAATCTCTGGAACTCACCTTCGTGTGGGCGTGCTGTTGTTTCGATCAAGAAAAGAACGTGGTTAATCGGGTTTAATCCGACGGCGCTCCAGCTTATTCCGGATTAAGTGCCTGACTACTCGGTTAGTGGTCCCGGGGTACTTAACTTGGAATAATTTCGGAGTGGAACCACCACAAGCACCCTCACGTCGAGACCCTACTCCGAGCCGTCCCCGAGGTCAACCGAGCACGCCAGCAGCTTCCCCGAGCTCCACTGGTGCTCTAGGACCCCTTCAACCTCGGAGAACGCCACCGACCTCGCCGGCGTAGAAGCCGCGGCGGCCGCGCCGCCACTGCATCGCCGCCGGCCATCTTCCGAGCTTCCCCCGGCCTCCCAACCGTCACCAATCGACTCGTGGTGAGCCCCTAGTGCTTTTCCCCCCACTTCCCCGACCCTAGTTCGCCGTCGTTTGGCCGGCGTAACTCCGGCGACGAGCCAAGGACCAAAGTTCATCGTCTTCGTTTTTCTAGGGTCCTCTGCGCAAAAGTTAGGTACTGGTTTGAAAGGTTTTGAAAGTTCTAGGGTCCCCAGCATAAAAAGATTCTTAAACCTAGATCTAATTTTCCCGAATCTTGTAAAATCCGTTAAAAATCGTACAAAATCAGAAAAATGCACAAAAATACTCCCTGGACTCGTGAGATTGTAAACTCCAATCTCCTTTAAGCATGTATATACTTTTGGTGGACCATTTTTGAATTAAAATTCAAACTGTAAAATTTGAAACTTGTGCACCATTTCAAATCCAGAGCTCCGCTAGGGTTGATCTTTTGATATGTTGTTTGTAGTGACCTTGGGCACCTTGTGTCCAAAGGGGTCCTAAAAATATGGACTGTAGCTTCAGTTATGAATTAAAATGTGTTTCCTGTCTTTTTGTAGTCCAGAAATTGTTAAAAATAATCCATGCAGTGAAAAATCACCATTTTTTCTCTAGAGGCCTAAAAACTTGTTAGCACATCTGTTAAAAATGCCAAACTTAATTTTTGCTCTGTTTAGACTAGCAAATAAATGGTTATGTGTTTTAGGATAGAAATTTAGTGAGGACTGTCCAAGGGTTATTTTGAGCCACCACTTGGCCAGAGCTCTCCTTGCACTCATGACTAGCTTTGGTAGGAAAATTTCCTGATTTGGATGTATTTTCAATTTTATATGAATTTATTTCATTTCGGCAGGCAGCAGTTTAAATTATTTTTAATAAATTTTGTGTAGCTCAGATTTAGCTAAATTTTGGAGTGAGCTTAACTCTTATACTCCAGTAGCTGTCATAAAGTTTATAGATAAAAAGGATAAACAGAAAATGAGAAACAAAAATGAGAAGGGATCTATGTGGAAATTGATTTATATAAAAGAATAAACCTTTTGTTAATTAGTTAGAATAAAATAAGGAGAATTAAAAATTTCAGAACAGCACCCTAATTTGCAAATAATAAATAGAATTCTTTTATATATGTACACAATCACCATCGAAGATGAATAAAAATTTCCCACACCACTACTCTATTTTTGTGAAGGAAATAGTAGTACTTAAGCATGTCTAGGTGAATATGGCCTTCAAGGCCTTAATCTTGAAATCAATAGGCAGCCACAATAAGTTATGCATCTCATGTAGAAGGCGCTATTCCGGACGGCACCTACCATCTCATCCCCGCCGACGAAGAAGGAATCCCGGAGGGAGGTGCCGGCGAAGGATCGACCAACCCGGAGGCTAACCCCCAGCTAGAGCAAGAAGGCAAGCCTCGGAGCATAACCTAACCTTTAAAATTATGCATCTATGAATTCCCTATGCTTGTGCATTTACGTTTCAAGGAGTTGATTGAATACCTTAGCTGCACATTTCCTAGTACCTATGACTTGCAAACACTAGTATGAAAGGATCGATAGGGCATTGCTTTAGGTCCGTTACAAGTCGAGTGATTTCCTGTCACTCGCGAGACATAGGAGTTGCTTGTCTTTACTTATGTTGGAATCATAAGGATTCACGGGCGGGGTGATAGATGTAGATCTCCCGTCCATGTATGATAATTGATTTAAGGTCGAAACGTGTGGTTGAGTGTGTCAAGTTTTTGAACGTACCACATGCATGCCGATATATGGGAGTCGGTAAGCCCGGTACCAGATTGAAGCAGCTAGGGCCGATAGCCATCTCTCCTTGGAAACTTTGTTTTCCCCTACCGTACACTTGTGGATATATGTGTGAGACTGTGAGTGAAGCAGTAAACCTTTATCCTAAGGAAGTGGACCCGGTTCCGAATTGTGGATCGATGGGAAAGGTTGGGAAGTGCTTGTACCTTTTATAGCAAGCATTATCCGTGTGTTTTGGGTTTCCCCTGGCCAGGTAGCAAAATTCGGTTCGAACTGTCCGCTTCTCGCGGTTAGTGAGACTGCTTGACCGCCTTGCTGCATTGAGTAACAAGTGGAACTATGAGATTGATGAATCTGTTGGATGAAATAAATTGTATTGCACCACTTGTATGCTTAGAGAGGATGCTAATCTAGAATGGTTAAATCTACTAGAATATGATGCTAAAACATGAAAGCAAGGACCTACTCTTAGTTGCTTTTTGGCAAACAAACCCACCAGCCAAAAGCCTCTCATGTCTAGATGTCGGTGATGTAGTTTTCACCCGACGGGTAAGCCTTGCTAAGTATTAGTATACTCAGCCTTGCTTGTGGCATTGATTTACAGGTACAATGTTGGATGTAGCAGTCGATGCTTTGACTTGGCTTACCCAGGTTCCCCCTGGATGGCACATCGAGTGGGTTCCGTCCTCTGCCGAGGAACGGGAGGAGTAGCACCGTGGCAGGCTTCAGCATGGTGTTACTTGTATCGTCGTTAGCTTTTATTCCGCTGCAATGAACTACTTTTATTCCGCTGCAAGACTTTGATACTCTGATTTAAAATTTCGAACTTGGTTTGTAATAACTTTGAGATACTATTTGTGTATGTTAAATTTGTGGAATGTTGTAATCTCTGGAACTCACCTTCGTGTGGGCGTGTTGTTGTTTCGATCAAGAAAGGTACGTGGTTAAATCGGGTTTAATCTGACGGCGCTCCAGCTTATTCCGGATTAAGTGCCTGACTACTCGATTAGTGGTCCCAGGGTACTTAATGTGGAATAATTTCGGAGTGGTCCGCCACAGCTGGCATCAGAGCCGAAACAGCGCACCGGAGAGAGCAACAAAACCTTAAATAAACATTTTGGAATAAAATTTGCCAACTCGTACTTCCGCCGCGCTTTGCGAAGGAAGGTTATTATTAGGACCGTTAAGGATGTTACCTAGAGCGTGAAGCCTATGTGGGTTAAGGGATCATGATATGATAGGTGGCAAATAGTATATTATACTGACTTCCAGCATATTTCATTCTGTCATTTACTTTACGCAATGGTGGGCGCAAGGTACGGCGATTGCTGTAACGTACCACGGCACTATATGAAAATATAGTGGCGGCACATAGTCAATACGCTGTGATGGCGTATGAAACTAGAATAGCATGGTGGGCGCAAGGTACGACGATTGCTGTAGCGTACCACGGCATCATATGCAAATATGATGGCGGCACAAAGTCAATACGCTATCTCATGAGCCTATGAAGTTGTCAATATGTTACCTTGGTGACATATGAACATTGCCCGTTCAATGTTAAACGTTCGGGTGCCACCTCTATAGTGGGTGGTAATGAATGGAGACGCTTTCGTGAGTGCTGGCACGAAAGGTTGATTATATATGCTTTGGAATGAAATTTTCCGCAGGTACACTAACCGCGAATCCGTATGATTGAACGGTTAGAAAAGTTCGGCTAGATAATATAGGGAGAGACGGATATTGCCTAGCCACCGGCACTAACTTCGTAGGCCAAAAGTTTATTGGCATGTGTGTTGGTGAGAACGAATAGGCCGCTCATGCATTGCATTTCGCTGAAATAATATTGAATTTTAACACGTGACCAATCGAACCGCTGTCAAAATTCAAATAACAAACCAAAAATCCTGCTGGAACCAGTCTGTTTGCACCGTTAATTCGAAATTGAAAACGTTGTCAAACGAGAAAGTGTTAAACATGAAAGTTGTCATAAATGTTATGAAGTATATGCTCTGAAAGTTTCAATGAAAATGGTTCAGTAAAACTGGAGTTATGTTTAAAATGGTAACCCCCTGTCTGCTGGAAATTTCTAAGAACAGTGAGATAAACATTGAATTTTTACACCATCTTAACGACAGTTTCTGCTCAAACCCTCAACATTAAACTTGTTTGGAATTACTTAACCAATGTCCTGGCCAAACTTGGGAATTTTTGGGCTTGTAGATTTCGAGTTTGGTAATTTTTACTATACTGTCCAGGATCTGTTTTTGTTTTCTTTGGCGCTAACCGGTTCTCACCCTTGCCCTTTTCTTTTTGGTTCAGAATGGACGCTCACGCTGACTTGGCCAGCTACCCCAACGACGTGTCCTTCTCAGATTGCCTAGGATGGGAAGGATTTCCTAGCATTCTGTGGTCGGTTTTGCAGGCACTCGACTACCCTACTCCGCCACAGTATGAGAGGACCCTCATCCGAGACCGTGGTGTGACCCGTTCTCGTGTGCGTTTGGTGGTATATCGCCACCCGCCGTGTCCTAGCTCCCCCACTTGGAGTGTGGAAGTTCATGGACACCACATGGAGACGACTTGTGAGCTAGCCGCCTTGAATGGCATCAGCTCTTTTGTTGCTCAGAACCAGGAGTTGGTAGAGCACCAGTTGCTGGGGTTGTTTCCACCGACTCAGCCGGATGATCCCCATTGGATGAGACGCTACCTTAGCTCCCCTTTGAGGATGGCGGAGAACCCCGTCGCTGCAGCTGCACTGATGATGAGGTGGATTCGAGCTTACCACAGCTTGCAGGCACTTTTGGGACGATTGCAGAGCGAGATGCTCAACCTTGCTATGGACATGTCCGCCCGTGCCCGTGACATTGGGGTTGAGAGGACCTCATTGTCCATTGAGGTGACCACCAGGGATGCCATGATTGCTGATTTGGAGAGGCAATTGAATGACCTCCACATTGCGCACAACAACGTCCAAAATGAGCTAGCCCAAACAAGGGATGAACTTGAGGAGGTACACGGTACCTTGGAGCATGCTAATGCTATGCTAGCCGCCCATGATGCTCAGCACCTTCTTGAGCAAGAGGGAGACCAAGGAGAAGGAGAGGCCCCCGATTCCGACATGGACACCGAGGATGACATGCCGCCCCTTCCAGCTCCACCTTCACCTATGGGCAGCGAGGCTACCGCTAACAACTTAGATGACTTCTAGAGTGGTAGTAGCAAGGTTACTCCTCTGCTAGGCCTAAATTTTGGCTCCATGTTGTAATAGGCTAGCTGGAGTTGAGCTCCCCTTTAACCTTTTGGAGACAATGTAATTTAATGGTGTGGTTGTATGATCCAAAAACTTATTGAAGGATGTAATGGCTGTGTTGAAAACATTCTGCAGCTAACCTTGTTTTAATTATTGATGGGTTTCCCATTCATTTCTGGGCTGTGATGTGAACTACAAAGTTGTTTGGAATTTGTCAAACAAAATGATCACCAAATTGCAACCCCATTGGTTAAGCAAAGTAAAAATGGCAACCAAAACACTACAGCTCGGCCTGCCGTAAAACAGCAAACGCAGAGAGCTAAAGATTGAATTTTTCGGCTTAGTTCCAGCCCGAATTTGATTCTGAGCCAAACATGAAAGATGTAGAGCATGAAATTTTCGAGCTACTGACCGAATTGGAGCATTTGACTTGCTTCCTGTTGGGAGATATGATTTTTTCTTCCGAACTGCTTGTTGACATGTCATTTTTGCGCAGTAAACTTCAATATATTGTCACGTTCTATCTTGTCATCATTATGCAAGCTTATGAAATGTGGCTAATACAAGTACCTACTGCAGATGGCAATCACCCGCAGCGGTCATGACGCTAGTGGCTCCAATGCTAACCAGCAAGGGCCTGAGGGGCAGCAACAGCCGCCGCCACCTCCGCCACCGCAGCAACCTCCGACGTGGCAGCAGTTGTATGCCACGCAAACGGAAATCCTACGGAACCTGCAGCATCAGCAACAAATGATGTAGCAGCAGATGCTGCAGCAGGGAGGTCAACGGGCCCCTCAGCCTCAGGTGGCCCGATACGAGGATTTTCTGGCTACACACCCGCCGATATTCTCAAGAGCCGATGAGCCCTTGGAAGCCGATACATGGATTCGAGCCATCGAGTCCAAGTTCACCATCCTGGCCACGCCTTGCACTCCCAACCGCAAGGTAGTGTACGTGGCGTAGCAGCTCCGCGGCCCAGCTCTCCTATGGTGGGAGAACTACCTGGCCCTGCAGCAAGAGGGTCATGTGGTTGAATGGGATGAGTTCAAGGCTGCGTTCAAGGCTCATCATATTCCTGCCGGTTTGGTAGAGCGGAAGTTGAACGAATTGCTGGCTCTGACCCAGGGTACCCGCACGGTGCTCCAATACGCCCAGGCCTTCAATGGTCTGTGCCCATATGCGGGTCATCACGCCGATTCTGACGAGAAGAAGTTGGAGAGGTTCCGACGTGGCCTTAACACCAAGTTGAAGGCTTAGTTGGCTACCACCCGTGCTGCCACGTATGGCGATCTTGTGAACCTCGCCATCGCTCAAGAAGACGCCAACATGGTGCACAAGGCGGAAAAGAAGAGGAAAGCTCCCGCTGGACCTTCGAGCGCGCAGCCGCAGAGATTCCGCTTGGTTCCCCCGGCTGCACCGCAAGGACAGTCCAGGGCACCTCAGGGAGGTGGATGGGTTGCTAGGACGCCACAGCCTAATGCGCCCCGTTTCCCTCCACCGCCGCAGCGGCAACCAGCGCCAAGACAGAACGCACCACAGCCAGCTCGCCCTGGAGCCGGCTATCAGTGTTTCAAGTGTGGCAGTAACAATCACTTCATCAAGGATTGCCCGCAGAACAAGCAGCAGAACCAGCGCCTGGGAAATCAGCAAAACAAGGGCAAACAGCAGCAACGTGTGCAGGTTCAACAAGGACAGCTCAACTACACCACTTTGGCCGACCTACCCGAGGGAGCCCCAGACATGACTGGTACCTTCCCTATCTGCACTCAACCTGCTGTGATATTGTTTGATTCCGGGGCAACACATAGTTTTATAAGCACAAGATTTCATGTGAAATGAGGATTAAAATCTTACCATACCAAATCATCATATGTGATATCAACTGCGGGAGGTAAAATTGCATCCAACCAAGTCACCCGAAAAGTTCCAATCAGGCTGGGAAGTAAAACATTTCCTACTGATTTAATTCTGCTTGGTATGGAAGGGATTGACATTGTTTTGGGAGCCAATTGGATGACTCAACATAAGGTTGTGCTAGATGTTGCGGAACGAGTTGTTGAAATAAACTCGCCTACGCAGGGTCCTAGTGTGCTATACCTGCCACAACGGACTTGCGTCAATGCGTGTGCTTATACGATGGTCGAGACCCAACTAACGGACATTCCGGTGGTATGTGAGTATGCCGATGTTTTTCCGGATGACTTACCTGGGATGCCGCTGGATAGGGACATTGAATTTGTGATTGAACTTCAACCTGGCACAGCACCTATATCAAAGAGACCATATAGAATGCCACCCAATGAATTGGCTGAATTAAAAATTCAACTCCAAGAACTGCTAGACAAGGGTTTCATACGTCCAAGTGTATCACCTTGGGGATGTCCCGCCCTCTTTGTGAAGAAGAAGGACCATTCCTTGAGGTTGTGTATCGATTACCGGCCTCTCAATGTGGTGACTATTAAAAACAAGTACCCACTCCCCCGTATTGATGTCCTGTTTGACCAACTAGCTGGCGCCAGAGTGTTCTCCAAGATTGACCTTCGCTCTGGCTATCACCAAATAAAAATCCGACCTTGTGACATTCCAAAAACTGCATTTTCTACACGTTATGGGCTTTATGAATTCTTGGTTATGTCTTTTGGACTCACCAATGCCCCAGCCTATTTCATGTACCTTATGAATTCGGTTTTCATGTCAGAACTAGACAAGTTTGTGGTAGTTTTCATTGACGACATTCTTATATATTCCAAGAATGAGGAAGAGCATGCCGAGCACCTTCGCATTATTCTTCAAAGATTGAGAGACCATCAGCTCTATGCCAAGTTCTCAAAATGTGAATTCTGGCTAGAGAGCGTGAAATTCCTAGGTCACACGGTTTCCAAGGATGGTATATCCGTGGATCCAACCAAAGTGCAAGAAGTGCTAGATTGGCAACCACCTACTTCTGTTCATGAGATTCGGAGTTCTCTGGGTTTAGCCGGTTATTATCGCCGTTTTATTCCGGACTTCTCTCGAATTGCGAAACCCATGACCGAACTCCTAAAGAAGGGAGTCAAATTTGAGTGGAATGACAAATGTGATGAAGCTTTCCACACTTTGCGAAGACATTTAACTTCAGCCCCAGTTTTAGCTCAACCCGATTGCACCAAGCCCTATGACGTCTATTGCGATGCTTCAGGCACCGGACTTGGTTGTGTCCTCATGCAAGAGAACCGAGTCATTGCTTATGCTTCTCGAGCACTTAGGCCTCATGAGCAAAACTACCCCACGCATAATCTTGAGTTAGCCGCGGTGATTCATGCTCTCAAGATGTGGAGACACTATCTGATGGGTGTTCCATGCAACATATACACTGACCACAAGAGCCTCAAATATGTCTTCACTCAGGCACATTTGAATATGAGACAGCGAAGATGGTTGGAGTTAGCAAAGGACTATGACCTTAGTGTGCATTATCACCCCGGCAAGGCAAATGTGGTTGCGGATGCACTAAGTCGCAAGGCTCATTGTCATTGTCTTTCCGTAGAGTCCTACGCTGACACCTTGTGTCATGAAATGGCAAAGCTCAACTTAGAGATTGTTCCGCACGGGTACTTCAACCATATCTCTGTTGAACCAACCTTGCACGATCAGATTGTTGTAGCCCAATTAAATGATGCAATGATTAAAATCCTTAAAAGGAAATTATCAAAGGAGAAGGTGAAGGAAAAATACAAGTGTTCCGGTTGGATGGGCAGGGAGTGATGTGGTTTGAACATCGCATCGTGGTGCCCAAAAACACGGAACTCCGGAGGAAAATTTGGATGAGGCCCATCTCTCCAAATTTTCTATCCATCCCGGTAGCACCAAAATGTACCAAGATTTGAAACAAAAAATTTTTGGTGGACTCGGATGAGCGAGAAATTGCCACGTATGTGTCGGAATGTGACACATGCCAGCGGGTTAAGGCTAGCCACTTGAAGGTAGCAGGCACGCTTCAACCTCTACCTATTCCCTCATGGAAGTGGGAAGATATAAGCATGGATTTCATTGTCGGCCTTCCCAGAACCCCTCAGGGGCATGACTCCAATTGGGTAGTTGTGGATCGCCTTACCAAGACCGCACACTTTATTCCGGTTAATACCATTTATACCGCTAAGAGGTACGCGGAGATTTATTTGGAACGGATCGTTTGTCTACATGGGATACCCAAGATGATAATTTCAGATCGTGGTGCTCAGTTCGTAGCGCGCTTTTGGGAACAATTGCAACTGTCCCTAGGCACCAAACTGATCCGTAGTTCAGCATATCACCCTCAGACCGATGGGAACACGGAAAGGGTAAATCAAATACTTGAGGATATGCTTCGAGCTTGTGTTATCCATTATGGAAAGAATTGGGAGAAGTGTTTATCTCTGGCAGAATTCTCCTATAACAACAGCTACCAAGCGAGTCTTAAAATGGCACCTTTCGAAGCCTTATATAGTAGAAGATGTCGGACCCCGTTGTGTTGGTCCCAGGCAGGCGAGAGGTATACCTATGGCCCTCACCTTGTAAAGGAAGCAGAAGAGAAGGTTAGGATCGTTCGTGAAAATTTGAGAACTGCCCAGTCACGGCAAAAGAGTTACTTTGAACAACGGCGGAAGCCACTTCAATTCGAAGTTGGTGATCACGTGTATCTCAAGGTCTCCCTGACCAAGGGTGTGCAAAGATTTGGGTTAAAAGGAAAGCTTGCACCTCGTTATATCGGCCCATATGAAATTACTCAACAATGTGGACCGGTGGCCTATCAAGTGAAGCTTCCCGAGAAGCTCTCAGCCGTACACGATGTATTCCATGTTTCCCAACTCAAGAGGTGTCTTCGTGTTCCCGACCGAAGTTGTTGAGCAAGAGGAACTCTCGGTTGAACCGGATCTCTCTTATGATGAGCATCCCGTTAAAATCCTCGACGAGAAAGAGAGACAAACGCGAAGGAAAGGAGTTAAAATATACAAAATTCAGTGGAGTCATCACTCCGAAGATGAAGCCACGTGGGAAACCGAGGACTATCTTAAGAAGAATTACCCCGACATTCTTTCGTAAGCCAAGGTACTTTTCCACCCTGTTCCTAAGCTTAATCGACTCTTGGGACGAGATTCCTTTTAAGGGGGGTAGGCTGTGACATCTCTGATGTAAAAGTATTAAAAGTACACTTAAAACTAGTACAAAAGGGAATTATGGGCTGAAACTCAAAAATCCATTAAAAATTCAAATTGAAATTCAAAAACAAGGGTCTTTTGACACCCAACTAAAATCTCAAAAATTTTTATACCAAACATGAAAATCTCCAAAAATAAAAGTTGTTTGTCATCACAAATAAGTCCTAGTCACTGTTTGGAATTTTTGAAAATTTTGCAGTTTAGCCCCTCAAAAACTCGAATACAGTTCTGGGCACCTTTTTGAATTAAGGTTGTTTGAGCTCGAAAAATTTGAAATTTCAGGTTCACCCCAAAAAGAAAGTTGTGTCCCACCTCTTAAACTCCACTTTTATTTTCACACTTTTTCATGTTCAGTTCAAATTTTGGAGAAAATTCGGATGGAGCAAAGGAGCTCCACGGGCGCCAACAGTGGCCCTGGCGCGCCCCTGCTCCGGCCGGGCGCCGGCCACCACGTGGCCGGCGAGCGGCGGAGGCCGCGCCGAGCTAGCCGAGCCGCGGCGTTGGGTGGCCGTTGTCCTCACGCGCTTGTCCGACTCCTTCCCGCACCGTCACATCGCCGTCGACCGCACACTTCGCCTCGCGCCGCGCGAACGCCATCATGGCGGTGGAGCGCCGCCGTGGCTGCGCGCTCGCGCGCGATGCGCAGAGCCTCCTCCGCTGGGGATTCCCTCCCGCTACGCGCCACGGGCACTATGGAGGATCCCTGCAGCGTATCCCAGCGCCCACGCACGATCCTCCCGCCACCATGCGCGCGCACTCTGTCGAGCTCGGGCGAGCTTCATGCTCGTCTGCGTCGCTGTCGCGTCCGCTCTGGCATGCTCCCCGAGGCAGCACGGACCGCCGCTCTAGCGTTACCCAAGCCTCCCACCAAGCCACTCATCTTCACTAGCTCCACTCCACAGCTCGCGCTCGCTCCATCGTCTTCAACCGTCGTCGCCGCGCGGACCGAGCCGAGCTTCGAGACGAAATTCGCATTCCTACCACTCTTCCACCCATTCCCAAAATTCATCGCGCACAAAGCTAGACCTCTTCACCCTAGCTCCATATATCCCCCCACCTCCTCTCGAGCATAATCATCGACTTTCTCCGGCCGAAGAAATCGAGATTTCCCCACCAATCTCCATTTTTCGGCTTTCGGAGCACCCCTCGACGTCGGAGACCGCCTACTCCGAGCCATCCCCGAGGTCAACCCGAGCATGCCCAGCAGCTTCCCGAGCTCCACTGGTGCTCTAGGACCTTCAACCTCGGAGAACGCCACCGACCTCGCCGGCGTAGAAGCCACTCGCCGGCGTAGAAGCCGCG
>JACEFO010002034.1:0-30089 GCA_015342445.1 Digitaria exilis
CCGGACGGCGACTACCACCTCATCCCCGCAGACGAGGAAGAAGTCCGGAGGAAGGTGCCGGTGCAGGATCGACCCAACCCGGAGGCTAACCCCCAGTCCGAGCAAGAAGGCAAGCCCCGGAGCATAACCTAACTTTACCAAAATCATGCACTTTGAATTCTCTATGTTTGTGCATTTACGTTTCAAGGAGTTGATTGAATACCTTAGCTGCACATTTCCTAGTACCTTTGACTTGCAACACTAGTAAGGAAAGGATCGATCTTAGGGCATTGCTCTAGGTCCGTTACAAGCCGAGTGATTTCTGTCACTCGCGAGACATAGGAATTGCTTGTCTTTACTTATGTTGGGAATCATAAGGATTGACGGGCGGGATGGCAGATGTAGATCTCCCGTCCGTGTATGATAATTGATTAAGGTCGAAATGTGTGGTAGAGTGTGTCATGTTTTTGAACGTACCACATGCATGCCGATGTATGGGGATCGGTAAGCCCGGTACCAGATTGAAGCAGCTAGGCCGATAGCCATCTCTCCTTGGAAACTTTGTTTTCCCCTACCGTACACTTGTGGATATATGCGTGAGACTGTGAGTGAAGCAGTAAACCTTTATCCTAAGGAAATGGGACCTGTGTCCGAATTGTGGATCGATGGGAGAGGTTGGGAAATGCTTGTACCTTTTATAGCAAGCAGAGTATCCGTGTGTTGTTTGGGTTTCCCCTGGCCGGTAGCAGAAATTCGGTTCGAACTGTCCGCTTTCTCGCGGTTAATGAGACTGCTTGACCGCCCTGCTACCTGAGTAACAAGTGGAACTTTGAGATTGATAAACTTGTTGTATGAATTAAATTGTATTGCACCACTTGTATGCTTAGAGAAGATGCTAATCTAGAATGGTTAAATCTACTAGAATATGATGCTAAAACTTGAAAGCAAGGACCTACTTTTAGTTGCTTTTTGGCAAACAAACCCACCAGCCAAAAGCCTCTCATTGTCTAGATGTCGGTGATGTAGCTGTGTTTCGATCAAGAAAAGAACGTGGGTTAATCGGGTTTAATCCGACGGCGCTCCAGCTTATTCCGGATTAAGTGCCTGACTACTCGGTTAGTGGTCCCGGGGTACTTAACTTGGAATAATTTCGGAGTGGAACCACCACAAAGCACCCTCACGTCGAGACCCTACTCCGAGCCGTCCCCGAGGTCAACCGAGCACGCCAGCAGCTTCCCCGAGCTCCACTGGTGCTCTAGGACCCCTTCAACCTCGGAGAACGCCACCGACCTCGCCGGCGTAGAAGCCGCGGCGGCCGCGCCGCCACTGCATCGCCGCCGGCCATCTTCCGAGCTTCCCCCGGCCTCCCAACCGTCACCAATCGACTCGTGGTGAGCCCCTAGTGCTTTCCCCCCCACTTCCCCGACCCTAGTTCGCCGTCGTTTGGCCGGCGTAACTCCGGCGACGAGCCAAGGACCAAAGTTCATCGTCTTCGTTTTTCTAGGGTCCTCTGCGCAAAAGTTAGGTACTGGTTTGAAAGGTTTTGAAAGTTCTAGGGTCCCCAGCATAAAAAGATTCTTAAACCTAGATCTAATTTTCCCCGAATCTTGTAAAATCCGTTAAAAATCGTACAAAATCAGAAAATGCACAAAAATACTCCCTGGACTCGTGAGATTGTAAACTCCAATCTCCTTTAAGCATGTATATACTTTTGGTGGACCATTTTTGAATTAAAATTCAAACTGTAAAATTTGAAACTTGTGCACCATTTCAAATCCAGAGCTCCGCTAGGGTTGATCTTTTGATATGTTGTTTGTAGTGACCTTGGGCACCTTGTGTCCAAAGGGGTCCTAAAAATATGGACTGTAGCTTCAGTTATGAATTAAAATGTGTTTCCTGTCTTTTTGTAGTCCAGAAATTGTTAAAAATAATCCATGCAGTGAAAAATCACCATTTTTTCTCTAGAGGCCTAAAAACTTGTTAGCACATCTGTTAAAAATGCCAAACTTAATTTTTGCTCTGTTTAGACTAGCAAATAAATGGTTATGTGTTTTAGGATAGAAATTTAGTGAGGACTGTCCAAGGGTTATTTTGAGCCACCACTTGGCCAGAGCTCTCCTTGCACTCATGACTAGCTTTGGTAGGAAAATTTCCTGATTTGGATGTATTTTCAATTTTATATGAATTTATTTCATTTCGGCAGGCAGCAGTTTAAATTATTTTTAATAAATTTTGTGTAGCTCAGATTTAGCTAAATTTTGGAGTGAGCTTAACTCTTATACTCCAGTAGCTGTCATAAAGTTTATAGATAAAAAGGATAAACAGAAAATGAGAAACAAAAATGAGAAGGGATCTATGTGGAAATTGATTTATATAAAAGAATAAACCTTTTGTTAATTAGTTAGAATAAAATAAGGAGAATTAAAAATTTCAGAACAGCACCCTAATTTGCAAATAATAAATAGAATTCTTTTATATATGTACACAATCACCATCGAAGATGAATAAAAATTCCCACACCACTACTCTATTTTTGTGAAGGAAATAGTAGTACTTAAGCATGTCTAGGTGAATATGGCCTTCAAGGCCTTAATCTTGAAATCAATAGGCAGCCACAATAAGTTATGCATCTCATGTAGAAGGCGCTATTCCGGACGGCACCTACCATCTCATCCCCGCCGACGAAGAAGGAATCCCGGAGGGAGGTGCCGGCGAAGGATCGACCAACCCGGAGGCTAACCCCCAGCTAGAGCAAGAAGGCAAGCCTCGGAGCATAACCTAACCTTTAAAATTATGCATCTATGAATTCCCTATGCTTGTGCATTTACGTTTCAAGGAGTTGATTGAATACCTTAGCTGCACATTTCCTAGTACCTATGACTTGCAAACACTAGTATGAAAGGATCGATAGGGCATTGCTTTAGGTCCGTTACAAGTCGAGTGATTTCCTGTCACTCGCGAGACATAGGAGTTGCTTGTCTTTACTTATGTTGGAATCATAAGGATTCACGGGCGGGGTGATAGATGTAGATCTCCCGTCCATGTATGATAATTGATTTAAGGTCGAAACGTGTGGTTGAGTGTGTCAAGTTTTTGAACGTACCACATGCATGCCGATATATGGGAGTCGGTAAGCCCGGTACCAGATTGAAGCAGCTAGGGCCGATAGCCATCTCTCCTTGGAAACTTTGTTTTCCCCTACCGTACACTTGTGGATATATGTGTGAGACTGTGAGTGAAGCAGTAAACCTTTATCCTAAGGAAGTGGACCCGGTTCCGAATTGTGGATCGATGGGAAAGGTTGGGAAGTGCTTGTACCTTTTATAGCAAGCATTATCCGTGTGTTTTGGGTTTCCCTGGCCAGGTAGCAAAATTCGGTTCGAACTGTCCGCTTCTCGCGGTTAGTGAGACTGCTTGACCGCCTTGCTGCATTGAGTAACAAGTGGAACTATGAGATTGATGAATCTGTTGGATGAAATAAATTGTATTGCACCACTTGTATGCTTAGAGAGGATGCTAATCTAGAATGGTTAAATCTACTAGAATATGATGCTAAAACATGAAAGCAAGGACCTACTCTTAGTTGCTTTTTGGCAAACAAACCCACCAGCCAAAAGCCTCTCATGTCTAGATGTCGGTGATGTAGTTTTCACCCGACGGGTAAGCCTTGCTAAGTATTAGTATACTCAGCCTTGCTTGTGGCATTGATTTACAGGTACAATGTTGGATGTAGCAGTCGATGCTTTGACTTGGCTTACCCAGGTTCCCCCTGGATGGCACATCGAGTGGGTTCCGTCCTCTGCCGAGGAACGGGAGGAGTAGCACCGTGGCAGGCTTCAGCATGGTGTTACTTGTATCGTCGTTAGCTTTTATTCCGCTGCAATGAACTACTTTTATTCCGCTGCAAGACTTTGATACTCTGATTTAAAATTTCGAACTTGGTTTGTAATAACTTTGAGATACTATTTGTGTATGTTAAATTTGTGGAATGTTGTAATCTCTGGAACTCACCTTCGTGTGGGCGTGTTGTTGTTTCGATCAAGAAAGGTACGTGGTTAAATCGGGTTTAATCTGACGGCGCTCCAGCTTATTCCGGATTAAGTGCCTGACTACTCGATTAGTGGTCCCAGGGTACTTAATGTGGAATAATTTCGGAGTGGTCCGCCACAGCTGGCATCAGAGCCGAAACAGCGCACCGGAGAGAGCAACAAAACCTTAAATAAACATTTTGGAATAAAATTTGCCAACTCGTACTTCCGCCGCGCTTTGCGAAGGAAGGTTATTATTAGGACCGTTAAGGATGTTACCTAGAGCGTGAAGCCTATGTGGGTTAAGGGATCATGATATGATAGGTGGCAAATAGTATATTATACTGACTTCCAGCATATTTCATTCTGTCATTTACTTTACGCAATGGTGGGCGCAAGGTACGGCGATTGCTGTAACGTACCACGGCACTATATGAAAATATAGTGGCGGCACATAGTCAATACGCTGTGATGGCGTATGAAACTAGAATAGCATGGTGGGCGCAAGGTACGACGATTGCTGTAGCGTACCACGGCATCATATGCAAATATGATGGCGGCACAAAGTCAATACGCTATCTCATGAGCCTATGAAGTTGTCAATATGTTACCTTGGTGACATATGAACATTGCCCGTTCAATGTTAAACGTTCGGGTGCCACCTCTATAGTGGGTGGTAATGAATGGAGACGCTTTCGTGAGTGCTGGCACGAAAGGTTGATTATATATGCTTTGGAATGAAATTTTCCGCAGGTACACTAACCGCGAATCCGTATGATTGAACGGTTAGAAAAGTTCGGCTAGATAATATAGGGAGAGACGGATATTGCCTAGCCACCGGCACTAACTTCGTAGGCCAAAAGTTTATTGGCATGTGTGTTGGTGAGAACGAATAGGCCGCTCATGCATTGCATTTCGCTGAAATAATATTGAATTTTAACACGTGACCAATCGAACCGCTGTCAAAATTCAAATAACAAACCAAAAATCCTGCTGGAACCAGTCTGTTTGCACCGTTAATTCGAAATTGAAAACGTTGTCAAACGAGAAAGTGTTAAACATGAAAGTTGTCATAAATGTTATGAAGTATATGCTCTGAAAGTTTCAATGAAAATGGTTCAGTAAAACTGGAGTTATGTTTAAAATGGTAACCCCCTGTCTGCTGGAAATTTCTAAGAACAGTGAGATAAACATTGAATTTTTACACCATCTTAACGACAGTTTCTGCTCAAACCCTCAACATTAAACTTGTTTGGAATTACTTAACCAATGTCCTGGCCAAACTTGGGAATTTTTGGGCTTGTAGATTTCGAGTTTGGTAATTTTTACTATACTGTCCAGGATCTGTTTTTGTTTTCTTTGGCGCTAACCGGTTCTCACCCTTGCCCTTTTCTTTTTGGTTCAGAATGGACGCTCACGCTGACTTGGCCAGCTACCCCAACGACGTGTCCTTCTCAGATTGCCTAGGATGGGAAGGATTTCCTAGCATTCTGTGGTCGGTTTTGCAGGCACTCGACTACCCTACTCCGCCACAGTATGAGAGGACCCTCATCCGAGACCGTGGTGTGACCCGTTCTCGTGTGCGTTTGGTGGTATATCGCCACCCGCCGTGTCCTAGCTCCCCCACTTGGAGTGTGGAAGTTCATGGACACCACATGGAGACGACTTGTGAGCTAGCCGCCTTGAATGGCATCAGCTCTTTTGTTGCTCAGAACCAGGAGTTGGTAGAGCACCAGTTGCTGGGGTTGTTTCCACCGACTCAGCCGGATGATCCCCATTGGATGAGACGCTACCTTAGCTCCCCTTTGAGGATGGCGGAGAACCCCGTCGCTGCAGCTGCACTGATGATGAGGTGGATTCGAGCTTACCACAGCTTGCAGGCACTTTTGGGACGATTGCAGAGCGAGATGCTCAACCTTGCTATGGACATGTCCGCCCGTGCCCGTGACATTGGGGTTGAGAGGACCTCATTGTCCATTGAGGTGACCACCAGGGATGCCATGATTGCTGATTTGGAGAGGCAATTGAATGACCTCCACATTGCGCACAACAACGTCCAAAATGAGCTAGCCCAAACAAGGGATGAACTTGAGGAGGTACACGGTACCTTGGAGCATGCTAATGCTATGCTAGCCGCCCATGATGCTCAGCACCTTCTTGAGCAAGAGGGAGACCAAGGAGAAGGAGAGGCCCCCGATTCCGACATGGACACCGAGGATGACATGCCGCCCCTTCCAGCTCCACCTTCACCTATGGGCAGCGAGGCTACCGCTAACAACTTAGATGACTTCTAGAGTGGTAGTAGCAAGGTTACTCCTCTGCTAGGCCTAAATTTTGGCTCCATGTTGTAATAGGCTAGCTGGAGTTGAGCTCCCCTTTAACCTTTTGGAGACAATGTAATTTAATGGTGTGGTTGTATGATCCAAAAACTTATTGAAGGATGTAATGGCTGTGTTGAAAACATTCTGCAGCTAACCTTGTTTTAATTATTGATGGGTTTCCCATTCATTTCTGGGCTGTGATGTGAACTACAAAGTTGTTTGGAATTTGTCAAACAAAATGATCACCAAATTGCAACCCCATTGGTTAAGCAAAGTAAAAATGGCAACCAAAACACTACAGCTCGGCCTGCCGTAAAACAGCAAACGCAGAGAGCTAAAGATTGAATTTTTCGGCTTAGTTCCAGCCCGAATTTGATTCTGAGCCAAACATGAAAGATGTAGAGCATGAAATTTTCGAGCTACTGACCGAATTGGAGCATTTGACTTGCTTCCTGTTGGGAGATATGATTTTTTCTTCCGAACTGCTTGTTGACATGTCATTTTTGCGCAGTAAACTTCAATATATTGTCACGTTCTATCTTGTCATCATTATGCAAGCTTATGAAATGTGGCTAATACAAGTACCTACTGCAGATGGCAATCACCCGCAGCGGTCATGACGCTAGTGGCTCCAATGCTAACCAGCAAGGGCCTGAGGGGCAGCAACAGCCGCCGCCACCTCCGCCACCGCAGCAACCTCCGACGTGGCAGCAGTTGTATGCCACGCAAACGGAAATCCTACGGAACCTGCAGCATCAGCAACAAATGATGTAGCAGCAGATGCTGCAGCAGGGAGGTCAACGGGCCCCTCAGCCTCAGGTGGCCCGATACGAGGATTTTCTGGCTACACACCCGCCGATATTCTCAAGAGCCGATGAGCCCTTGGAAGCCGATACATGGATTCGAGCCATCGAGTCCAAGTTCACCATCCTGGCCACGCCTTGCACTCCCAACCGCAAGGTAGTGTACGTGGCGTAGCAGCTCCGCGGCCCAGCTCTCCTATGGTGGGAGAACTACCTGGCCCTGCAGCAAGAGGGTCATGTGGTTGAATGGGATGAGTTCAAGGCTGCGTTCAAGGCTCATCATATTCCTGCCGGTTTGGTAGAGCGGAAGTTGAACGAATTGCTGGCTCTGACCCAGGGTACCCGCACGGTGCTCCAATACGCCCAGGCCTTCAATGGTCTGTGCCCATATGCGGGTCATCACGCCGATTCTGACGAGAAGAAGTTGGAGAGGTTCCGACGTGGCCTTAACACCAAGTTGAAGGCTTAGTTGGCTACCACCCGTGCTGCCACGTATGGCGATCTTGTGAACCTCGCCATCGCTCAAGAAGACGCCAACATGGTGCACAAGGCGGAAAAGAAGAGGAAAGCTCCCGCTGGACCTTCGAGCGCGCAGCCGCAGAGATTCCGCTTGGTTCCCCCGGCTGCACCGCAAGGACAGTCCAGGGCACCTCAGGGAGGTGGATGGGTTGCTAGGACGCCACAGCCTAATGCGCCCCGTTTCCCTCCACCGCCGCAGCGGCAACCAGCGCCAAGACAGAACGCACCACAGCCAGCTCGCCCTGGAGCCGGCTATCAGTGTTTCAAGTGTGGCAGTAACAATCACTTCATCAAGGATTGCCCGCAGAACAAGCAGCAGAACCAGCGCCTGGGAAATCAGCAAAACAAGGGCAAACAGCAGCAACGTGTGCAGGTTCAACAAGGACAGCTCAACTACACCACTTTGGCCGACCTACCCGAGGGAGCCCCAGACATGACTGGTACCTTCCCTATCTGCACTCAACCTGCTGTGATATTGTTTGATTCCGGGGCAACACATAGTTTTATAAGCACAAGATTTCATGTGAAATGAGGATTAAAATCTTACCATACCAAATCATCATATGTGATATCAACTGCGGGAGGTAAAATTGCATCCAACCAAGTCACCCGAAAAGTTCCAATCAGGCTGGGAAGTAAAACATTTCCTACTGATTTAATTCTGCTTGGTATGGAAGGGATTGACATTGTTTTGGGAGCCAATTGGATGACTCAACATAAGGTTGTGCTAGATGTTGCGGAACGAGTTGTTGAAATAAACTCGCCTACGCAGGGTCCTAGTGTGCTATACCTGCCACAACGGACTTGCGTCAATGCGTGTGCTTATACGATGGTCGAGACCCAACTAACGGACATTCCGGTGGTATGTGAGTATGCCGATGTTTTTCCGGATGACTTACCTGGGATGCCGCTGGATAGGGACATTGAATTTGTGATTGAACTTCAACCTGGCACAGCACCTATATCAAAGAGACCATATAGAATGCCACCCAATGAATTGGCTGAATTAAAAATTCAACTCCAAGAACTGCTAGACAAGGGTTTCATACGTCCAAGTGTATCACCTTGGGGATGTCCCGCCCTCTTTGTGAAGAAGAAGGACCATTCCTTGAGGTTGTGTATCGATTACCGGCCTCTCAATGTGGTGACTATTAAAAACAAGTACCCACTCCCCCGTATTGATGTCCTGTTTGACCAACTAGCTGGCGCCAGAGTGTTCTCCAAGATTGACCTTCGCTCTGGCTATCACCAAATAAAAATCCGACCTTGTGACATTCCAAAAACTGCATTTTCTACACGTTATGGGCTTTATGAATTCTTGGTTATGTCTTTTGGACTCACCAATGCCCCAGCCTATTTCATGTACCTTATGAATTCGGTTTTCATGTCAGAACTAGACAAGTTTGTGGTAGTTTTCATTGACGACATTCTTATATATTCCAAGAATGAGGAAGAGCATGCCGAGCACCTTCGCATTATTCTTCAAAGATTGAGAGACCATCAGCTCTATGCCAAGTTCTCAAAATGTGAATTCTGGCTAGAGAGCGTGAAATTCCTAGGTCACACGGTTTCCAAGGATGGTATATCCGTGGATCCAACCAAAGTGCAAGAAGTGCTAGATTGGCAACCACCTACTTCTGTTCATGAGATTCGGAGTTCTCTGGGTTTAGCCGGTTATTATCGCCGTTTTATTCCGGACTTCTCTCGAATTGCGAAACCCATGACCGAACTCCTAAAGAAGGGAGTCAAATTTGAGTGGAATGACAAATGTGATGAAGCTTTCCACACTTTGCGAAGACATTTAACTTCAGCCCCAGTTTTAGCTCAACCCGATTGCACCAAGCCCTATGACGTCTATTGCGATGCTTCAGGCACCGGACTTGGTTGTGTCCTCATGCAAGAGAACCGAGTCATTGCTTATGCTTCTCGAGCACTTAGGCCTCATGAGCAAAACTACCCCACGCATAATCTTGAGTTAGCCGCGGTGATTCATGCTCTCAAGATGTGGAGACACTATCTGATGGGTGTTCCATGCAACATATACACTGACCACAAGAGCCTCAAATATGTCTTCACTCAGGCACATTTGAATATGAGACAGCGAAGATGGTTGGAGTTAGCAAAGGACTATGACCTTAGTGTGCATTATCACCCCGGCAAGGCAAATGTGGTTGCGGATGCACTAAGTCGCAAGGCTCATTGTCATTGTCTTTCCGTAGAGTCCTACGCTGACACCTTGTGTCATGAAATGGCAAAGCTCAACTTAGAGATTGTTCCGCACGGGTACTTCAACCATATCTCTGTTGAACCAACCTTGCACGATCAGATTGTTGTAGCCCAATTAAATGATGCAATGATTAAAATCCTTAAAAGGAAATTATCAAAGGAGAAGGTGAAGGAAAAATACAAGTGTTTCCGGTTGGATGGGCAGGGAGTGATGTGGTTTGAACATCGCATCGTGGTGCCCAAAAACACGGAACTCCGGAGGAAAATTTTGGATGAGGCCCATCTCTCCAAATTTTCTATCCATCCCGGTAGCACCAAAATGTACCAAGATTTGAAACAAAAATTTTTGGTGGACTCGGATGAAGCGAGAAATTGCCACGTATGTGTCGGAATGTGACACATGCCAGCGGGTTAAGGCTAGCCACTTGAAGGTAGCAGGCACGCTTCAACCTCTACCTATTCCCTCATGGAAGTGGGAAGATATAAGCATGGATTTCATTGTCGGCCTTCCCAGAACCCCTCAGGGGCATGACTCCAATTGGGTAGTTGTGGATCGCCTTACCAAGACCGCACACTTTATTCCGGTTAATACCATTTATACCGCTAAGAGGTACGCGGAGATTTATTTGGAACGGATCGTTTGTCTACATGGGATACCCAAGATGATAATTTCAGATCGTGGTGCTCAGTTCGTAGCGCGCTTTTGGGAACAATTGCAACTGTCCCTAGGCACCAAACTGATCCGTAGTTCAGCATATCACCCTCAGACCGATGGGAACACGGAAAGGGTAAATCAAATACTTGAGGATATGCTTCGAGCTTGTGTTATCCATTATGGAAAGAATTGGGAGAAGTGTTTATCTCTGGCAGAATTCTCCTATAACAACAGCTACCAAGCGAGTCTTAAAATGGCACCTTTCGAAGCCTTATATAGTAGAAGATGTCGGACCCCGTTGTGTTGGTCCCAGGCAGGCGAGAGGTATACCTATGGCCCTCACCTTGTAAAGGAAGCAGAAGAGAAGGTTAGGATCGTTCGTGAAAATTTGAGAACTGCCCAGTCACGGCAAAAGAGTTACTTTGAACAACGGCGGAAGCCACTTCAATTCGAAGTTGGTGATCACGTGTATCTCAAGGTCTCCCTGACCAAGGGTGTGCAAAGATTTGGGTTAAAAGGAAAGCTTGCACCTCGTTATATCGGCCCATATGAAATTACTCAACAATGTGGACCGGTGGCCTATCAAGTGAAGCTTCCCGAGAAGCTCTCAGCCGTACACGATGTATTCCATGTTTCCCAACTCAAGAGGTGTCTTCGTGTTCCGACCGAAGTTGTTGAGCAAGAGGAACTCTCGGTTGAACCGGATCTCTCTTATGATGAGCATCCCGTTAAAATCCTCGACGAGAAAGAGAGACAAACGCGAAGGAAAGGAGTTAAAATATACAAAATTCAGTGGAGTCATCACTCCGAAGATGAAGCCACGTGGGAAACCGAGGACTATCTTAAGAAGAATTACCCCGACATTCTTTCGTAAGCCAAGGTACTTTTCCACCCTGTTCCTAAGCTTAATCGACTCTTGGGACGAGATTCCTTTTAAGGGGGGTAGGCTGTGACATCTCTGATGTAAAAGTATTAAAAGTACACTTAAAACTAGTACAAAAGGGAATTATGGGCTGAAACTCAAAAATCCATTAAAAATTCAAATTGAAATTCAAAAACAAGGGTCTTTTGACACCCAACTAAAATCTCAAAAATTTTATACCAAACATGAAAATCTCCAAAAATAAAAGTTGTTTGTCATCACAAATAAGTCCTAGTCACTGTTTGGAATTTTTGAAAATTTTGCAGTTTAGCCCCTCAAAAACTCGAAATACAGTTCTGGGCACCTTTTTGAATTAAGGTTGTTTGAGCTCGAAAAATTTGAAATTTCAGGTTCACCCCAAAAAGAAAGTTGTGTCCCACCTCTTAAACTCCAACTTTTATTTTCACACTTTTTCATGTTCAGTTCAAATTTTTGGAGAAAATTCGGATGGAGCAAAGGAGCTCCACGGGCGCCAACAGTGGCCCTGGCGCGCCCCTGCTCCGGCCGGGCGCCGGCCACCACGTGGCCGGCGAGCGGCGGAGGCCGCGCCGAGCTAGCCGAGCCGCGGCGTTGGGTGGCCGTTGTCCTCACGCGCTTGTCCGACTCCTTCCCGCACCGTCACATCGCCGTCGACCGCACACTTCGCCTCGCGCCGCGCGAACGCCATCATGGCGGTGGAGCGCCGCCGTGGCTGCGCGCTCGCGCGCGATGCGCAGAGCTCCTCCGCTGGGGATTCCCTCCCGCTACGCGCCACGGGCACTATGGAGGATCCCTGCAGCGTATCCCAGCGCCCACGCCACGATCCTCCTCGCCCAACCATCGCGCGCACTCTGGTCGAGCTCGGGCGAGCTTCAATGGCTCGTCGCGTCGCTGTCGCTCCGCTCGCATGCTCCCGAGGCAGCACGACCCCGCTCTAGCGTGCCCAAGCCTCCCACCAAGCCACTCTCACTCTCCACTAGCTCGCTCACTCCACCAGTTCCTCTCCTCGCGCCTCGCTCCATCGTCTTCAACCTCGCGCCGCGCGGACCGAGCCGAGCTTCGAGACGAAATTCGCCCTACACTCTCCACCATTCCCAAATTCATCGCGCACAAAGCTAGACCTCTACCCTAGCTCCATTTCCCCCCACTCCTCTCGAGCTATCATCGCTTCTCCGGCGAGAAATCGAGATTTCCCCCAATCTCCATTTTTCGGCCGCCGGAGCACCCTCACGTCGAGACCCTACTCCGAGCCATCCCCGAGGTCAACCGAGCATGCCAGCAGCTTCCCCGAGCTCCACTGGTGCTCTAGGACCCCTTCAACCTCGGAGAACGCCACCGACCTCGCCGGCGTAGAAGCCACTCGCCGGCGTAGAAGCCGCGGCGGCCGCGCCGCCACTGCATCGCCGCCGGCCATCTTCCGAGCTTCCCCCGGCCTCCCAACCGTCACCAATCGACTCGTGGTGAGCCCCTAGTGCTTTTCCCCCCACTTCCCCGACCCTAGTTCGTCGTCGTTTGGCCGGCGTAACTCCGGCGACGAGCCAAAGACCAAAGTTCATCGTCTTCGTTTTTCTAGGGTCCTCTGCGCAAAAGTTAGGGACTGGTTTGAAAGGTTTTGAAAGTTCTAGGGTCCCCAGCGTAAAAAGATTCTTAAACCTAGATCTAATTTTCCCGAATCTTGTAAAATCCGTTAAAAATCGTACAAAATCAGAAAAATGCACAAAAATACTCCCTGGACTCGTGAGATTGTAAACTCCAATCTCCTTTAAGCATGTATATACTTTTGGTGGACCATTTTTGAATTAAAATTCAAACTGTAAAATTTGAAACTTGTGCACCATTTCAAATCCAGAGCTCCGCTAGGGTTGATCTTTGGATATGTTGTTTGTAGTGACCTTGGGCACCTTGTGTCCAAAGGGGACCTAAAAATATGGACCTAAGAATTGGGAGGATAATGCAAAACAATCGAAAGGAAGTTATGATTTTACCAGCCTATTGAAAAAGTGATGTTGGAATTACAAAAATTCATCAAAACTGAAAATTAAATTCAAAAACAAAGGTCTTTTGACACCCAACTGAAATCTCAATAATTTTGTACTAAACTTAAAAATCTCCAAAAATAAAAGTTGTTTGTCATCATAAATAAGGCCTAGTCACTGTTTGGAACCTTTGAAAATTTTGCAGTTTAGCCCCTCAAAAACTCGAAATACAGTTCTGGGAACCTTTTTGAATTTGGGTTGTTTGAGCTCGAAAAACTTGAAATTTGAGGTTCATCCCAAAAACAAAGTTGTGTCCCACCTCTTAAACTCCAACTTTTATTTTCACACTTTTTCATGTTCAGTTCAAATTTTTGGAGAAAATTCGAATGGGGCACAGGAGCTCCCCGGGGCTGCCAGCTCGGCCCTGGCGCGCTCTGCGCCTGGCCGGAGCTCGGCCGCCACGTGGCCGGCGAGCGGCGGAGGCTGCGCCGAGCTGGCCAAGCCGCGGCGTCGGGTGGCGCTTGTTGCCTTGTGCTTGTCCAACCCCTGCCGAGCTGTCACCTCGCCGTCGTTCGCTCGCCTCGCCTCGCGCCGCGCACACGCCATCATGGCGGTCGAGCGCCGCCGTGGCCACGCGCGCGCGCGTCGCGCGACGCCGCTCCGTGGCAGATTCTCTGCCCGCTCCACGCCAAGAGCCCTGTTGAGGATCCCCCGACGTCACTCAAGGATCTCCTTCGCCCGGTCGAGTCGCTCGCGCGCTGCCCGAGCTCGCGCCGCATTCATGGCGGTCTGCTCGCGCCGAGCCGTGCGTGCGCACGCTCCCGAGGCAGCACAGTGCCTCTCTCGCGTGCCCAAGCACCCCACCGAGCACTCGCACCCCTTCCCCTCAGTCCTCACTTAGCCATTTCCTCTCCTCCGCCTCGCTCCGTCGTCTTCCACCTCGCGCCGCACGGACCGAGCCGAGCTTTGAGGCAAAATTCGCCCTCCACTCTCCACCATTCCCAAATTCCTCGCGCACGAAGCTAGAACCCTCCTCTGGCCTCCCATTCCCCCACTTCTCTCGAGCTATCGTCGCTTCTCCGGCGAGAAATCAAGATTTCCCCCAAATCTCGATTTTCGGCCGCCGGAGCACCCTCACGTCGAGACCCCACTCCGAGCCGTCCCCGAGGTCAACCGAGCACGCCAATAGCTTCCTCGAGCTCCATTGGTGCTCTAGGACCCTTCAAACCTCGACGAGACCCACCGACCTCACCGGCGTAGAAGTCGCGGCGGCCGCACCGCCACTGCATCGTCGCCGGCGAAACTCCGAGCTTCCCCGGCCTCCCAACCGTCACCAATCGAGTCTAACTCGCCGTCGTTTGGCCGGCGTAGCAACGCCGACGACCCGAGGACCTTTCTTCATCGTTTTCGTTTTTCTAGGGTTCTCTGCGCAAAAGTTAAGGACTGGTTTGAAAGGTTTTGAAAGTTCTAGGGTCCCCGGGGTAAAAAGATTCTTAAACCTAGATCTAATTTTCCCGAATCTTGTAAAATCCGTTAAAAATCGTACAAAATCAGAAAAATGCACAAAAATACTCCCTGGACTCGTGAGATTGTAAACTCCAATCTCCTTTAAGCATGTATATACTTTTGGTGAACCATTTTTGAATTAAAATTCAAACTATAAAATTTAAAACTTGTGCACCATTTCAAATCCAGAGCTCCGCTAGGGTTGATCTTTGGATATGTTGTTTGTAGTGACTTTGGGCACCTTGTGTCCAAAGGGGACCTAAAAATATGGACTGTAGCTCCAGTTATGAATTAAAATGTGTTTCCTGTCTTTTTGTAGTCCAGGAATTATTAAAAATAATCCATGCAGTGAAAAATCACCATTTTTCTCCAGAAGCCTAAAAACTTGTTAGCACACCTGTTAAAAATGCAAAACTTAATTTTTGCTCTGTTTAGACTACCAAATAAATAGATATGTGTTTTTGGATAGAAATTTATTGAGGACTGTCCAAGGGTTATTTTGAGCCACCACTTGGCCAGAGCCCTCCTTGCACAGATGACTAGCTTTGGTAGGAAAATCTCCTGAATTGGATGTATTTTCGATTTTATATGAATTTATTTCATTTCTGCAGGCAGCAGATTGTATTAATTTTAATAAATTTTGTGTAGCTCAGATTTAGCTAAATTTTGGAGTGAGCTTAGCTCTTATACTCCAGTAGCTGTCATAAAGTTTATAGATAAAAATGATGAACAGAAAAGGAGAAACAAAAATGAGAAGGAATCTAGGTGGGAATTGATTTATATAAAAGAATAAACCTTTTTGTTAATTAGCTAGAATAAAATAAAGGAAATCTGAAATTCCAGAACAGCACCCTAATTTCCAAATAATAAATAGAAATTCTTTTATATATGTACACAATCACCATCAAAGACAAATAAAAATTTTTCCACACCATTACTCTATTTTTGTGAAGAAAAGACTAGTACTTAAGCATGTCTAGGTTAATATGGCCTCTAAGGCCTTAATCTTGGAATCAATAGGCAGCAATAAGTTATGCATCTCATGTAGAAGGCGTTATTCCGGACGGCACCTACAATCTCATCCCCGCCGACGAGGAAGGAATCCCGGAGGGAGGTGCCGGCGAAGGATCGACCAACCCGGAGGCTAACCCCCAGCTAGAGCAAGAAGGCAAGCCCCGGAGCATAACCTAACTTTTAAAATTATGCATCTTTGAATTTCTCTATGCTTGTGCATTTACGTTTCAAGGAGTTGATTGAATACCTTAGCTGCACATTTCCTAGTACCTATGACTTGCAACACTAGTATGAAAGGATCGATAAGGCATTGCTATAGGACCGTTACAAGTCGAGTGATTTCCTGTCACTCGCGAGACATAGGAGTTGCTTGTCTTTACTTATGTTGGAATCATAAGGATCGACGGGCGGGGTGATAGATGTAGATCTCCCGTCCATGTATGATAATTGATTTAAGGTCGAAACGTGTGGTTGAGTGTGTCAAGTTTTTGAACGTACCACATGCATGCCGATATATGGGAGTCGGTAAGCCCGGTACCAGATTGAAGCAGCTATGGCCGATAGCCATCTCTCCTTGGAAACTTTGTTTTCCCCTGCCGTACACTTGTGGATATATGCGTGAGACTGTGAGTGAAGCAGTAAACCTTTATCCAAAGGAAATGGACCCGGTTCCGAATTGTGGATCGATGGGAAAGGTTGGGAAGTGCTTGTACCTTTTATAGCAAGCATTATCCGTGTGTGTTGGGTTTCCCCTGGCCAGGTAGCAAAATTCGGTTCGAACTGTCCGCTTCTCGCGGTTAATAAGACTGCTTGACCGCCTTGCTGCATTGAGTAACAAGTGGAACTTTGAGATTGATGAACTTGTTGTATGAGATAAATTGTATTGCACCACTTGTATGCTTAGAGAGGATGCTAATCTAGAATGGTTAAATCTACTAGAATATGATGCTAAAATATGAAAGCAAGGACCTACTCTTAGTTGCTTTTTGGCAAACAAACCCACCAGCCAAAAGCCTCTCATGTCTAGATGTCGGTGATGTAGTTTTCACCCGACGGGTAAGCCTTGCTGAGTATTAGTATACTCAGCCTTGCTTGTGGCATTGATTTACAGGTACAATGTTGGATGTGGCAGTCGATGCTTTGACTTGGCCTACCCAGGTTCCCCCTGGATGGCACATCGAGTGGGTTCCGTCCTCTGCCGAGGAACGGGAGGAGTAGCACCGTGGCAGGCTTCAGCATGGTGTTACTTGTATCGTCGTTAGCTTTTATTCCGCTGCAATGAACTACTTTTATGTGGCGGACCACTCCGAAATTATTCCAAGTTAAGTACCTCGGGACCACTAATCAAGTAGTCAGGCACTTAATCCGGAATAAGCTGGAGCGCCGTCGGATTAAACCCGATTAACCACGTTCTTTTCTCGATCGAAACAACAGCACGCCCACACGAAGGTGAGTTCCAGAGATTACAACATTCCACAAATTAACATACACAAATAGTATCTCAAAGTTATTACAAACCAAGTTTGAAATGAAATCAGAGTATCAAAGTCTTGCAGCGGAAATAAAAGTTTCATTGCAGCGGAAGTAAATAAACTAACGACGATACAAATAACACCATGCTGAAGCCTGCCACGGTGCTACTCCTCCTGATCCTCGGCAGAGGACGGAACCCATTCGATGTGCCAGCCAGGTGGAACCTGGGTAGGCCAAGACAAAGCATCGACATCCAAAGGTGTACCTGTAAATCATTGCCACAAGCAAGGCTGAGTATACTAATACTCAGCAAGGCTTACCCGTCGGGTGAAAACTACATCACCGACATCTAGACAATGAGAGGCTTTTGGCTGGTGGGTTTGTTTGCCAAAAAGCAACTAAAGGTAGATCCTTGCTTAAGTTTTAGCATCATATTCTAGTACATTTAACCATTCTAGATTAGCATCCTCTCTAAGCATACAAGTGGTGCAATACAATTTAATTCATACAACAAGTTTATCAATCTCAAAGTTCCACTTGTTACTCAATGTAGCAGGGCGGTCAAGCAGTCTCATTAACCGCGAGAAGCGGACAGTTCGAACCGAATTTTGCTACCTGGCCAGGGGAAACCCAACATACACGGATACTATGCTTGCTATAAAAGGTACAAGCATTTCCCAACCTTTCCCATCGATCCACAATTCGGAACCGGGTCCACTTCCTTAGGATAAAGGTTTACTGCTTCACTCACAGTCTCACGCATATATCCACAAGTGTACGGCAGGGGAAAACAAAGTTTCCAAGGAGAGATGGCTATCGGCCCTAGCTGCTTCAATCTGGTACCGGGCTTACCGATCCCCATACATCGGCATGCATGTGGTACGTTCAAAAACTTGACACACTCAGCCACACGTTTCGACCTTAAATCAATTATCATACACGGACGGGAGATCTACATCTATCATCCCGCCCGTCAATCCTTATGATTCCAACATAAGTAAAGACAAGCAATTCCTATGTCTCGCGAGTGACAGGAAATCACTCGACTTGTAACGGACCTAAAGAAATGCCCTATCGATCCTTTCAGACTAGTATTGCAAGTCATAGGTACTAGGAAATGTGCAGCTAAGGTATTCAATCAACTCCTTGAACGTAAATGCACAAGCATAGAGAATTCAAAGTGCATAATTTGGTAAAGTTAGGTTATGCTCCGGGGCTTGCCTTCTTGCTCGAACTGGGGGTTAGCCTCCGGGTTGGTCGATCCTGCACCGGCACCTTCCTCCGGGACTTCTTCCTCGTCTGCGGGAATGAGGTGGTAGTTGCCGTCCGGGATGGCGCCTTCTACATGAGATGCATAACTTAGGGTGGCTGTTCTGGAATTTCAGATTCCATTTATTTTATTCTAACTAACTACAAAAAGGTTTATTCTTTTATATAAATCGATTTCCATCTAGATTACTTCGCATTTTTGTTTCTCCTTTTCTGCTCATCATTTTTATCTATAAACTTTATGACAGCTACTGGAGTATAAGAGCTAAGCTCACTCCAAAATTTAGCTAATCCTGAGCTACACATAATTTATTAAAAATATATCAAACAGCTGCTAGCAGAATCGAATTTAAATCCTATAAAATCGAAAATTCATCTAGTTCAGGAGATTTTCCTACCAAAGCTAGTCATAGGCATGAGGAGGGCTCTGGCCAAGTGGTGGCTCAAAATAACCATTGGGTAGTCCTCAATAAATTCCTATCCAAAAACACATATTTATTTATTTGCTAGCCTAAACAGAGCAAAAATTAAGTTTTTCATTTTTCACAGGTGTGCTAACAAGTTTTTAGTCCTCTGGAACAAAATGGTGATTTTTCACTGCACAGGTTATTTTTAATGATTTCTGCACTGCAAAAAGACAGAAAACACATTTTAATTTATAACTGGAGTTACAGTTCATATTTTTAGGTCCCCTTTTGACACAAGCTGTCTAAAGTCACTACAAGCAACATATCCAAAGCTCAACCCTAGCGGAGCTCTGGATTTGAAATGGTGCACAACTTTCAATTTCCATAGTTTGAATTTTAATTCAAAAATAGTTCATCAAAAGTATAAACATGTCTAATAGAGATTGTAGTTTAGACTCTCACGAATCCAGGGAGTATTTTTGTGCATTTTTCTGATTTTTGTACGATTTTTAATGGATTTCACAAGATTCGGGAAAAACAAATCTAGTTTTAAGAATCTATTTTCGCAGGGAACCCTAGAACTTTCAAAACTTCGCGAACGAGTCCCTGGACTTTTGCACAGAGACCCCTAGACAAACGAAGACGATGAAGAAAGGCCCTCGGCTCTCGCCGGAGTTGCGCCGGCCAAACGGCGGCGAACTAGGCACGGGGAAGTGGGGGAAAAGGATCCTGGGCTCACCACGAGTCGTTTGGGGACGGTTTGGAGGCCGGGGGTGGTCGGAGTTGCGCCGGCGACGAGGTGGTGGCGGCGCAGCCGCTGCGGCTTCTACGCCGGTGAGCTCGGGGTCGTTCGCCGAGGTTCGAGGGGTCCTAGAGCACCAGTGGAGCTCGAGGAAGCCAATGGCGTGCTCGGTTGACCTCGGGGACGGCTCGGAGTAGGGGCTCGACGTGCGGGTGCTCCGGTGGCCGAAAATCGCGATTTGGGGGAAACCACGAATTCTCGCCGGAGAAGGGACAATAGCTAGGGGAAAGTGGGGGGATTTGGAGCTGGAGTAGAGGGCTAGCTTTGTGCGGGACGAATTTGGGAATGGTGGAGTGTGGAAGGGTGAATTTCTCGGAGAAGCTCGGCTCGGTTCGCGCGGCGCGAGGAAGAAGAAGACCGAGCGAGCGCGGGGAAGTGGAAATGGCCAAGTGAGCGAGTGAGAGGAGGGGTGGGAGTGCGCGGTGGAGTGCTTGGGCACGCGAGAGTGGCACAGTGCGGCCTCGGGAGCGTGCGAGCGCGTGGGTGGCTGTCACGGTCGCCATTGATGGTGCGGCGATCTCGAACAGAGTGCACACGCGCGGTTGGGCGTCAAAGATCATCGCGTGATGAAGTGGAGATCCTCAGCAGAGGCTTTGGCGCGACGCGAACGGACTCTACCGCCTGCAGTGCGCTCGGCGCGGCGCGAGCGCGCGTGCGGCCACGGTGGCGCTCGACCGTATGATGGCGCTCCGCGGCGCGAGGCGAGGCGACGGCGGCGAAGTGATGGCTCGGGAGTGCGCGTGAGGAGAGAAGGTCGACGTGACGCGCCATTGATGCGCGCCGAGCTCGAACAGAGCGCGCGCAACACGATTGGGCGAGGAAGATTGTGGCGTGATCGCTGGGGATCCTCCACAGTGCTCCTTGGCGCGTAGCGAGCGAGCATCGCGACTGCGGGGCGGCGCTGCGCGGCTGCGACCAGTGCCGAGCGAGCTCGTCATGATGGCGCTCCGCGGCGCGAGGCAGCAGTGCGCCGTTGCCCGCGAAGTGACGGTACGGAAGGCTTGGGCAAACGCGTGAGGACAAGAGCTAGCTGCCGCCACGGCTCGGCCGACCCGACGCGGTCTCCGCCACACGCCGGCCACGTGGCGGCCGGACTCCGGCCGGAGCAGAGCGCGCCAGGGGCGAGCTGGCAGCCCCGTGGAGCTCCTTTGCCCCTTTTGAACCTTCTCCAAAAATTTGAGCTGAACTTCGAAACGTGTAAAATTAAAAGTTGGAGTTTGAGGTGTGGGACACAACTTTCGAGCTTGGACCAGGTACTTAGACCAGGCGCTACGGCGCTTCGAGCTTGAACCGCAAGCTCGAGCTCGCCGAGCCTCGAACGGTCGGAAACGCCACTCGAGGGTGAGTGCCCCCTCGAGCTTGGCTGCGAAGCCTCGAGCGTGACGGAACGTCGCTCGAGGGTAAGTGCCCCCTCGAGCTTGGCTGCGGAGCCTCGAGCGTGCTAACGTGCGGCCTCGAATCATGACGGACTGCGGGGCCTCGAGGGTCCTATCGTGCGGCCTCGATTCGTGACTGAAACTTCTAGCTAGGCTCGATCGTCACGGACAATACTGGCTAGGCTCGATCGTCACGGACATACTTGCTAGGCTCGATCGTCACGGACATACTGGCTAGGCTCGATGATCAGGGACAATATTGGCTAGGCTCGATCGTGACGGACATACTGGGTAGGCTCGATCGTGACGGACATACTGGGTAAGCTCGATCGTGACGGACAATACTGGGTACGCTCGATCGTGACGGACATGCTGGTTCGAGGGTCAACAAGCGGAGCGAACGCCGTGGCGAGACTTGTTATGAAGGGCTGTATCTGTGATGACAGCAACTCTTATTGTCGGAGATTTTTAAGTTCAGTACCAAAATCTTGAGATTTCTGTTGGGTGTCACCAGACCTTTGTTTTTGAATTTCAGTCTGAATTTTTGGTCAATTTCTGAATTCTAACCCCATTGTTTTGCCTTATCTTCCTTTTATTAATTATTTTATTTAACCTCTCCCTCCTTTCTTAGACCCTTCAATAGTGTCACTAAACATCAGAGGTATAATGCTCAAACAGAGTTTTCAATTTAAAGTCCTACCTCCTTTTATTTTGAGAGTAAAAATCTTATTTTAACTTAAAACATGGACACATACATGGAGGTTAAAAGCTTATTTATTTTATATGCTCAACTTTTAATTATGTCGTTAACAACTTGACATATATTAAATATTAATTAATTTACATCCTTTGTATTTTATGAAAGCTCATGTTGTGAACAAAATCTCATTTTATTACTAAAACCTCAAGATTGCCACATGTAGGCCATGATTAGATCTACAAGCTTTATTAGTCCAAGTGTTTAACCCTAACATTAAATCATTAACAATTATTTTACTAAAGAACATCAGGAGCACTCTAAATATTATTCTATTTATAGCCCAAGGTGAGCTCCTTTAAAAAGGGTGTGTGACCGTGTGTTTTTCATCCCATGTTTAAGTTGGTCTTTCAAACTTGATTTCCTATGTTTGGTAGATTAAGTATCTGAGTTATACATAACTCACCAAGGTTGCAAATGACATTTTTAGATACACAACTTTCATTTGAGAAAGTGGTTTGGTTTTATAATTAGAACATACTTTCCCAAACCTTTCATATTGATCAGACGTTTGTGATGTGCACAACTCTTATTTAAAATTTTAAATTAGAACCTTGCCTTCTGAAGGTCATTAATATCGTTAGTTGGAATTATTTCATGTGTTGACTTCACATGAGCCATTAGTCCTTTAAGACCTTTAGGGGCATAGAAGCATTACTTAATTTGCCGTTCAATCCTGATTTCTTTTTAGGAAATTTTTATGCGTCGTCTCGAGAGTATGTATTTAGAGTTTTGTCGTGCAACTTGTAAGAGAAGATGTTTAGATTTGTACTAGAAAAGTTTTTGTTGGGTTCAATTTCAAGAACCAAAGCACGAGTACAAACTTAACAATCCTCATGTATAATTCTCATTCCTACTAGTGATTTAGTTTCAGGGTTTATAGTTCCTTAGTTTGTTTAATCACTCTTACTTATACGCTTTAAACACCAGGGGTGTTACAGCCTACCCTCCTTAAAAAGAATCTCGTCCCGAGATTCGCACAGGGAGGAAAGGTGAACATTTTATTAGAAGAAAGAGGTGTTGGTTAAAGAAACGCAGATACTACGCACCCAAGTTCTTACAGGTTCACAGCTTGGAGATGATAATTGATACCGGATCTCCGATACAACATCAACGTCGTTCATGTGGGAGCGGTGATGAATGTAGACATGGAAAGCTAAGAGCATCAAGATTTGGCACACAAGGCAAAAGTAATACACCACTATTGTCCAGTGAACTTCAGGGCCAACCGGGGAAAAGAATGGGCAAGCCATGGATGGTGTCAAAAAGTCGAAATCTTCCTTGCTCGTCGACTTAATTCTTGTGGAATCCTCAGGTGACTTCTGCTCGAACTCCTTCTTCGGTGAGGTTGGTGCCGTAGACCTTGGTTAAACGACAAGGTGGTTGCCGGGAGGGGCACTTCCTCGTGGCTTTACAAAAAGGTGGAGGCAGAGCTTGCTTGTCAAAGAACGGAGGACACGGTGGAGAATGGGCAGCTTGGGTACCGTGGAGGTCGCCGAAGAGAGGCGAGAGCGGTGGAGTGGTGTGACTCAAGTGGAGCACCTTGGAGTGGTGGCAGCCATTGGAGAGGCTGCATTTATCGACGGCCAGAGCGGAGTAGTTATAGTGGTGTGTCGACAGCAGGAGGTAGGGGCCAGCAATGAGATTCCCTGGGTGACGGGACGGTGGTACGATGGCGACTGGGGGAGTGTTGGCCAGCAGCGGTAGGGAAACGACGAAGGTGATAGTGGACTGGTGAACGGGGCAGAGTACACGGCGTACGGACACAGAGGGGGGGGTCAAACTGGCCCTTGAGACTCTGCGGTGATGGGGGGAGAAACAGTAGGCAAAGGTGATCTTTGAGACTATAGATAGTCACGGGCAAGATGCTTAACCAATCGTAGGTCTTAAATAACAACGATTTACCTACTTTTATATCAACAGGAACAAGGAATGAACTCTGGGGAGGGTTAATGAACAACGAGGTTATGAGATGACAAGAGTGCCCAAAAGATTCTTAAAACTAGCCCACATCATACTACGATCATGACATGACGTTACACAGGGTTGCTGCCCAAATTCTAAGATGAGCCTAAAGGAAGAGTGGGGCAATAAAAGATTTGCTTATGGCAAGGAGGGAATACACCTAGAAAAGGTGGTGTGGTATGGAAATTTTGGGAAATTCTTGCTCAAATTTTTATCTTAATTGTCAAATTGCAAAACTTAAGCACTTTACCATGGTATACATGGCATGTTCATGATGAGGTGCACATGATATGATGCACATGCACATGAGCGTATGGTGCATATGCTTATGAGAGTATGATGTACATGCCGTGATGCAAGTTAATAGACCTCACACCACATAATTAAAAGTCATTATTGCGGATCAATTAGTGAGAGTAAGGAAGTATCTATTTGGGTTGTCAATAAAGGTCTTTGTGGGTCATATTCCCACATACCAAGATACCAGCGTGCTCCAAGTGACTCAAGCGTGTGGCTGCAGCACACACACGAGATCCTAGGTTCCATCACGGCACCATAGGTTAGGGAATACAATACCACAATAAATTCAGAGGGGACAACCCAATTGACACCAGGAGGGAGAAGCATTCATGAGTTAGATGCACATGTGGTTAGGTACCAAAAGATTATCATGATGCAAATGACATGTTAATGGATATGTAATGCCCATGCACATGAATTGCTTATAAAGGAATAAAATGCATATTGTATCTATAACTGATTATGCATAGAAAAAGTGACATTGACCCAATTTTGCATATTCATTTCAATTATTTATATTATCTTGAGCAAGAATCAACAGCATAGGATCCAAGGATTAAGGAATCAAGTTACTTCGTTACAAGGTATCAATGTTAAACAAAGTTAAGTAAATCAAATCGGTATGAGAGAGTTGGTGAAGACACCTGAATCAAGGTATGAGTTTAGACTGTATAGAATCAGACAACAACGGAGGCACGACTCATGTTTGACATCCAAACCTTCACAATTGGTCCATGTCAAAGCACACCAAACAATTTTCCTATTTCACAAAAAGGAAACAAGAGGGATAAAAGGCACTGGGCCAAGAGAGTGGAGTGAAGTTGTTTACATACCATTGATTTACTACAATTTTTGAAGGGTTAGAAAGTGAGTGGAAGACATGAGAGCTGGAAATGAGTGGAAGAAAATTTGTAGTAAACAGATCTAACATCCAGAGTTATTCATCTTTGGTCAGGTAGTAGGAATTTGGTAAGCTACACATTGCTTTGTATCTCAGACGCGGATCTAGTGGTTAAGTTGGTCAAAACTTTCAATCTAGGCTTCTCGGTTTAGATGGATTTTCAGCACACCGAACCATATGATTTTCCCTATAACTCTAGTTCCCTTTTTCCTTTGTCAGATTATGGAATTCGGCATGAAGGAGACGAAACAAGGCAGATTTTGGACAGTGAGTAAATATTCTTAGCCAAAAATTTAACACCCCAAAATTTCCCAAACTTCACCAGATTGTTCCTAACATATTTGTATACAATGTTACTGTTCAGCATTTCTTCAATTTTGAGGTTAAGATGGTGCAAAAATTCAAATTCTTAACGACTGTCCCCAGAATATTTAGTAAGACAGGAGGTCGGTATTTGGTCCATATGTCGAGTTCTACTGGTCCAAAAGTCTTGCCCTTCTTAACTTAAATGCAGCTTACTTAAGTGTTATAAATTACAGATGCCACAGCAGAGCAAGCTACAAGTGAGGCGGCAGCAATATAGACATCAAAACTAAGTGAGAACTGACATATATTTAAAGAAAATAATCAGATTATGGACAGAGTAGGTCTCAAAATCTATAAGCCCAATCATTACCCAACTTGACCAGAATACAGTTTAGATAATTTCCAATAACTTTTTAGTTTAACACAAAAACAGAACAAGTGATCTAGGTGGCGCAAAACCCCAATCTTTTAATTAACTCTCTGCTGAAATTCCAGCAGACAGGAAGTTAGTATTGTGAGCATAACTTTTAATTGGTTGAACCAAATTTGTGGAAATTTTGACAGAATAAACTAGACAAAATTTGTGACAACTTTCATTTTTAAGCCTCTAGCAGAAACTGCTGTTAAGAGGGTGTAAAAATTCAATTTTTATCTCACTGTCCCCAGAATTTCCAGCAGACAGGGGGTTACCCTTTTTAGCATAACTCCAGTTTTACTGAACCATTTTCGTTGAAATTTCTGCAGCATAAACTTCATAATATTTGTGACAACTTTCATGTTGAACACTTTTTCATTTTACAGAGTTTTCTGTTTCGAATTAATGGTGCAAACAGACTAGTCTCAGCAGGATTTTTGGGTAGTGATTTCAATTCCTTTGACGGCGGTTCAATTTGGTCATGTGTTAAAAGTCGATATTAATTCAGCGAGATGCAATGCATGAGCGGCCTATTCGTTCTCACCAACACACATGCCAATAAACTTTTGGCCTACGAAGTTAGTGCCGGTGGCTAGGCAATATCCATCTCTCCCTATATTAACTAGCCGAACTTTTCTAACCGTTCATCTTACGGAATCGTGGTTAGTGTACCTGCAGAAAATTTCATCCCAGAGCATGTATAATCAACCTTTCGTGCCAGCACTCACGAAAGCGTCTCCATTCATTACCACCCACTATAGAGGTGGCACCCGAACGTTTAACATTGAACGGGCAATGTTCATATGTCACCAGAGCAACATATTGACAGTTTCATACGCTATTGAAATAGCGTATTGACTTTGTGCCGCCATCATATTTGCATATGATGCCGTGGTACGCTACAGCAATCGCCGTACCTTGCGCCCACCATCCTATTCTATTTCATACGCCATCACAGCGTATTGACTATGTGCCGCCACTATATTTTCATATAGTGCCGTGGTACGTTACAGCAATCGCCGTACCTTGCGCCCACCATTGCGTAAAGTAAATGACAGAATGAAATGTGCTGGAAGTCAGTATAATATATTATTTGCCACCTATCATATCGTGATCCCTTAACCCACATAGGCTTCACGCTCTAGGTAACATCCTTAGCGGTCCTAACAACAACCTTCCACCGAAAAGCACGGCGGAAGTACGAGTTGGCAAATTTTATTCCAAAAATATTTATTTAAGGTTTGTTGGTCTCTCCGGTGCGCTGTTTCGGCTCTGATGCCAGCTGTGGCGGACCACTCCGAAATTATTCCAAGTTAAGTACCTCGGGACCACTAATCAAGTAGTCAGGCACTTAATCCGGAATAAGCTGGAGCGCCGTCGGATTAAACCCGATTAACCACGTTCTTTTCTCGATCGAAACAACAGCACGCCCACACGAAGGTGAGTTCCAGAGATTACAACATTCCACAAATTAACATACACAAATAGTATCTCAAAGTTATTACAAACCAAGTTTGAAATGAAATCAGAGTATCAAAGTCTTGCAGCGGAAATAAAAGTTTCATTGCAGCGGAAGTAAATAAACTAACGACGATACAAATAACACCATGCTGAAGCCTGCCACGGTGCTACTCCTCCTGATCCTCGGCAGAGGACGGAACCCATTCGATGTGCCAGCCAGGTGGAACCTGGGTAGGCCAAGACAAAGCATCGACATCCAAAGGTGTACCTGTAAATCATTGCCACAAGCAAGGCTGAGTATACTAATACTCAGCAAGGCTTACACGTCGGGTGAAAACTACATCACCGACATCTAGACAATGAGAGGCTTTGGCTGGTGGGTTTGTTTGCCAAAAAGCAACTAAAGGTAGATCCTTGCTTAAGTTTTAGCATCATATTCTAGTACATTTAACCATTCTAGATTAGCATCCTCTCTAAGCATACAAGTGGTGCAATACAATTTAATTCATACAACAAGTTTATCAATCTCAAAGTTCCACTTGTTACTCAATGTAGCAGGGCGGTCAAGCAGTCTCATTAACCGCGAGAAGCGGACAGTTCGAACCGAATTTTGCTACCTGGCCAGGGGAAACCCAACATACACGGATACTATGCTTGCTATAAAAGGTACAAGCATTTCCCAACCTTTCCCATCGATCCACAATTCGGAACCGGGTCCACTTCCTTAGGATAAAGGTTTACTGCTTCACTCACAGTCTCACGCATATATCCACAAGTGTACGGCAGGGGAAAACAAAGTTTCCAAGGAGAGATGGCTATCGGCCCTAGCTGCTTCAATCTGGTACCGGGCTTACCGATCCCCATACATCGGCATGCATGTGGTACGTTCAAAAACTTGACACACTCAACCACACATTTCGACCTTAAATCAATTATCATACACGGACGGGAGATCTACATCTATCATCCCGCCCGTCAATCCTTATGATTCCAACATAAGTAAAGACAAGCAATTCCTATGTCTCGCGAGTGACAGGAAATCACTCGACTTGTAACGGACCTAAAGCAATGCCCTATGGATCCTTTCAGACTAGTATTGCAAGTCATAGGTACTAGGAAATGTGCAGCTAAGGTATTCAATCAACTCCTTGAACGTAAATGCACAAGCATAGAGAATTCAAAGTGCATAATTTGGTAAAGTTAGGTTATGCTCCGGGGCTTGCCTTCTTGCTCGAACTGGGGGTTAGCCTCCTGGTTGGTCGATCCCTGCACCGGCACCTTCCTCCGGGACTTCTTCCTCGTCTGCGGGAATAGGTGGTAGTTGCCGTCCGGGATGGCGCCTTCTACATGAGATGCATAACTTAGGGTGGCTGTTCTGGAATTTCAGATTCCATTTATTTTATTCTAACTAACTACAAAAAGGTTTATTCTTTTATATAAATCGATTTCCATCTAGATTACTTCGCATTTTTGTTTCTCCTTTTCTGCTCATCATTTTTATCTATAAACTTTATGACAGCTACTGGAGTATAAGAGCTAAGCTCACTCCAAAATTTAGCTAATCCTGAGCTACACATAATTTATTAAAAATATATCAAACAGCTGCTAGCAGAATCGAATTTAAATCTATAAAATCGAAAATTCATCTAGTTCAGGAGATTTTCCTACCAAAGCTAGTCATAGGCATGAGGAGGGCTCTGGCCAAGTGGTGGCTCAAAATAAGCCTTGGGTAGTCCTCAATAAAATTCCTATCCAAAAACACATATTTATTTATTTGCTAGCCTAAACAGAGCAAAAATTAAGTTTTTCATTTTTCACAGGTGTGCTAACAAGTTTTTAGTCCTCTGGAACAAAAATGGTGATTTTTCACTGCACAGGTTATTTTTAATGATTTCTGCACTGCAAAAAGACAGAAACACATTTTTAATTTATAACTGGAGTTACAGTTCATATTTTTAGGTCCCCTTTTGACACAAGCTGTCCAAAGTCACTACAAGCAACATATCCAAAGCTCAACCCTAGCGGAGCTCTGGATTTGAAATGGTGCACAACTTTCAATTTCCATAGTTTGAATTTAATTCAAAAACAGTTCATCAAAAGTATAAACATGTCTAATAGAGATTGTAGTTTAGACTCTCACGAATCCAGGGAGTATTGGTTTTGCATTTTTCTGATTTTTGTACGATTTTTAATGGATTTTACAAGATTCGGGAAAAACAAATCTAGTTTTAAGAAATCTATTTTCGCAGGGAACCCTAGAACTTTCAAACTTCGCGAACGAGTCCCTGGACTTTTGCACAGAGACCCTAGACAAACGAAGACGATGAAGAAAGGCCCTCGGCTCTCGCCGGAGTTGCGCCGGCCAAAACGGCGGCGAACTAGACACGGGAAGTGGGGAAAAGGATCCTGGGCTCACCACGAGTCGTTGGGGACGGTTCGAGGCGGGGGTGTCGGAGTGCGCGCGACGAGGGTGGTGGGGCGCAGACGCTGCGGCTCTACGCCGGTGGCTCGGGTCGTTCGCTCGAGGTTCGAGGTCTAGAGCACCAGTGGAGCTCGAGGAAGCCAATGGCGTGCTCGGTTTGCCTGGGGACGGCTCGGAGTAGGGCTCGACTGGGTGTCTCCGGTGGCGAAATCGCTATTTGGGGAACCCGAATTCTCGCCGGAGAAGGGACATAGCTAGGGAAGTGGGGGTTGGAGTTGGAGTAGAGGGTAGCTTGTGCGGACGAATT
>JACEFO010002035.1:0-18995 GCA_015342445.1 Digitaria exilis
TCCACTCTCCACCATTCCCAAATTCCTCGCGCACGAAGCTAGAACCCTCCTCTGGCCTCCCATTCCCCCACTTCTCTCGAGCTATCGTCGCTTTCTCCGGCGAGAAATCAGATTTTCCCCCAAATCTCGATTATCCGGCCGCCGGAGCCACCCTCACGTCGGAGACCCCACTCCGAGCCGTGCCCCGACGGTCTATCAACCTTGAGCACGCCAATAGCTTCCTTGAGCCTCCAGTTTTGTGCTTTCAAGTTAGGTACGCATCTTTCAAGAGCTCATGGCGGTATCGAGAGGAAATGTTTCTTTTGTTCTTCCACGACCTCACCGGACTGCCTTTAGAAGTCGCGGCGGGGTACCGCGTGTCGTTGTCACCTTGGCGATTGTGTCTTGTCGCTCTTTGGTTCGAATACTTTATCCTGAAGGTGCCTGTTTCGCCCGGCCTCCCGGATAACCGTGGATGCACCATGACTGATGGTCTTTATTCACTTCTGCCGTTCGTTTGGCCGCTTAGTGCAGACGCATCCTGTGAGTCTTGTACGACCCGTGATCCCGTATTCTTTCTTTCATCGTATCTTCGTTTTTCTAGGTTCCCTGCGCAAAAGTCAGGACCTGTTCGTGAAAGTTTTGAAAATTCTATGAGGTCCCCGGTGTAAAAAGATCTTAACACCTAGATCTAATTTTCCCTGAATCTTGTAAAATCCGTTAAACAATTCGTACAAAAAATCAGAAAAATGCACAACAAATACTCCCTGGGACTCGGTGAGATTGTAAAACTCCCAAGTCTCTTTCTAAGCATGTAGTATACTTTTGGTGAACCATTTTGAATTAAATTCAAACTATAAAATTATAAAGCTTGGACATCCATTTCACAAATCAGAGCTGCGACCGCTAGGAACGTATGATCTTTGGATATGTGTTTGTAGTGACTTGGGCACCTTGGCTATATAGGGGACCTAAAAGATATGGACTGTAGCTCCAGTTATGAATTAAAATGTAGTTTCCTGTCTTTTTGTAAGTCCAGAATTATTAAAAAAAATCCATGCAGTGAAAAATCACCATTTCGCTCCAGAAGCCTAAAAACTTGTTAGCACACACTGTTAAAAAATAAAAAACTTAATTTTTGCTCTTGTTTTTAGCACTACCAAATAAATAGATATGTGTTCTTTTGGATGAAATTTATTGAGTGACTGTCCAAGGTTATTTTGAGCCACTTCATCTTTGGCCAGAGCCCCTCCTTGCGACAGATGCACTATCGTTTTGGTAGGAAAATCTCCTGAATTGGATGTATTTTCGATTTTATTATGAATTTATTTCACATTTCTGCAGGCAGCAGAGTTTTGTATTTAATTTTTAATAAATTTTGTGTAGCTCAGATTTAGCTAAATTTGGAGTTGAGCTTAGCTCTTATACTCCAGTAGCTGTCATAAAGTTTATAGATAAAAATGATGAAGAACAGAAAAGGAGAAACAAAAATGAGAAGGAATCTAGGTGGGAATTGATTTATATAAAAGAATAAACCCTTTTTGTTAATTAGCTAGAATAAAATAAAGGAAATCTGAAAATTCCAGAACAGCACCCTAATTTCCAAATAATAAATAGAAATTCTTTTATATATGTACACAATCACCATCAAAGACAAATAAAAATTTTCCACACCATTTACTCTATCTTTTGTGAAGAAAGACTAGTACTTAAGCATGTCTAGGTTAATATGGCCTCTAAGGCCTTAATCTTGGAATCAATAGGCAGCAATAAGTTATGCATCTCATGTAGAAGGCGTTATTCCGGACGGCACCCTACAATCTCATCCCCGCCGACGAGGAAGGAATCCCGGAGGGAGGTGCCGGCGAAGGATCGACCAACCCGGAGGCTAACCCCCAGCTTAGAGCAAAGAAGGCAAGCCCCGGAGCATAACCTAACCTTTTAAAATTATGCATCTTTGAATTTATCTCTCTATGCTTGTGCATTTACGTTTCAAGGAGTTGATTGAATACCTTAGCTGCACATTCCTAGTACCTATGACTTGCAACACTAGTATGAAAGCGAGATCGATAAGGCATTGCTATAGGACCGTTACAAGTCGAGTGATTTCCTGTCACTCGCAGAGACATAGGAGTTGCTTGTCTTGTACTTATGTTGGAATCATAAGGATCGACGGGCGGGGTGATAGATGTAGATCTCCCGTCCATGTATGATAATTGATTTAAGGTCGAAACGTGTGGTTGAGTGTGTCAAGTTTTTGAACGTACCACATGCATGCCGATATATGGGAGTCGGTAAGCCCGGTACCAGATTGAAGCAGCTATGGCCGATAGCCATCTCTCCTTTGGAAACTTTGTTTTCCCCTGCCGTACACTTGTGGATATATGCGTGAGACTGTGAGTGAAGCAGTAAACCTTTATCCAAAGGAAATGGACCCGGTTCCGAATTGTGGATCGATGGGAAAGGTTGGGAAGTGCTTGTACCTTTTATAGCAAGCATTATCCGTGTGTGTTGGGGTTTCCCCTGGCCAGGTAGCAAAATTCGGTTCGAACTGTCCGCTTCTCGCGGTTAATAAGACTGCTTGACCGCCTTGCTGCATTGAAAGTAACAAGTGGAACTTTGAGATTGATGAACTTGTTGTATGAGATAAATTGTATTGCACCACTTGTATGCTTAGAGAGGATGCTAATCTAGAATGGTTAAATCTACTAGAATATGATGGCTAAAATATGAAAGCAAGGACCTACTCTTAGTTGCTTTTTGGCAAACAAACCACCAGCCAAAAGCCTCTCATGTCTAGATGTCGGGTGATGTAGTTTTCACCCGACGGGTAAGCCTTGCTGAGTATTAGTATACTCAGCCTTTGCTTGTGGCATTGATTTACAGGTACAATGTTGGATGTGGCAGTCGATGCTTTGACTTGGCCCTACCCAGGTTCCCCCTGGATGGCCACATCGAGTGGGTTCCGTCCTCTGTCCGAGGAACGGAGAGGAGTAGCCACCGTGGCAGGCTTCAGCATGGTGTTACTTGTATCGTCGTTAGCTTTATTCCGCTGCAATGAACTACTTTTATGTGGGCGGACCACTCCGAAAGTTATTCCAAGTTAAGTACCTCGGAGCCACTAATCAAGTAGTCAGGCACTTAATCCGGAATAGCTGGAGCGCCGTCGGATTAAACCCGATTAACCACGTTCTTTTCTCGATCGAAACAACAGCACGCCCACACGAAGGTGAGTTCCAGAGATTACAACATTCCACAAATTAACATACACAAATAGTATCTCAAAGTTATTACAAACCAAGTTTGAAATGAAATCAGAGTATCAAAGTCTTGCCAGCGGAAATAAAAGTTTCATTGCAGCGGAAGTAAATAAACTAACGACGATACAAATAACACCATGCTGAAGCCTGCCACGGTGCTACTCCTCCTGATCCTCGGCAGAGGACGGAACCCATTCGATGTGCCAGCCAGGTGGAACCTGGGTAGGCCAAGACAAAGCATCGACATCCAAAGGTGTACCTGTAAATCATTGCCACAAGCAAGGCTGAGTATACTAATACTCAGCAAGGCCTTACCCGTCGGTGTGAAAACTACATCACCGACATCTAGACAATGAGAGGCTTTTGCGCTGGTGGGTTTTGTTTGCCAAAAAGCAAACTAAAGGTAGATCCTTGCTTAAGTTTTAGCATCATATTCTAGTACATTTAACCATTCTAGATTAGCCATCCTCTAAGCATACAAGTGGTGCAATACAATTTAATTCATACAACAAGTTTATCAATCTCAAAGTTCCACTTGTTACTCATGTAGCAGGGCGGTCAAGCAAGTCTCATTAACCGCGAGAAGCGGACAGTTCGAACCGAATTTTTGCCTACCTGGCCAGGGGAAACCCAACCATACACGGATACTATGCTTGCTATAAAAGGTACAAGCATTTCCCAACCTTTCCCATCGATCCACAATTCGGAACCGGGTCCACTTCCTTAGGATAAAGGTTTACTGCTTCACTCACAGTCTCACGCATATATCCACAAGTGTTACGGGCAGGGGAAAACAAAGTTTCCAAGGAGAGATGGCTATCGGCCCTAGCTGCTTCAATCTGGTACCGGGCTTACCGATCCCCATACATCGGCATGCATGTGGTACGTTCAAAACTTGACCACACTCAGCCACACGTTTCGACCTTAAATCAATTATCATACACGGACGGGAGATCTACATCTATCATCCCGCCCGTCAATCCTTATGATTCCAACATAAGTAAAGACAAGCAATTCCTATGTCTCGCGAGTGACAGGAAATCACTCGACTTGTAACGGACCTAAAGAAATGCCCTATCGATCCTTTCAGGACTGTATTGCAAGTCATAGGTACTAGGAAATGTGCAGCTAAGGTATTCAATCAACTCCTTGAACGTAAATGCACAAGCATAGAGAATTCAAAGTGCATAATTTGGTAAAGTTAGGTTATGCTCCGGGGGCTTGCCTTCTTGCTCGAACTGGGGTTAGCCTCCGGGTTGGTCGATCCTGCACCGGCACCTTCCTCCGGGACTTCTTCCTCGTTCTGCGGGAATGAGGTGTAGTTGCCGTCCGGTGATGGCGCCTTCTACATGAGATGCATAACTTAGGGTGGCTGTTCTGGAATTTCAGATTCCATTTATTTTTATTCTAACTAACTACAAAAAGGTTTATTCTTTTATATAAATCGATTTCCATCTAGATTACTTCGCATTTTTGTTTCTCCTTTTCTGCTCATCATTTTTATCTATAAAACTTTATGACAGCTACTGGAGTATAAGAGCTAAGCTCACTCCAAAATTTAGCTAATCCTGAGCTACACATAATTTATTAAAAATATATCAAACAGCTGCTAGCAGAATCGAATTTAAATCCTATAAAATCGAAAATTCATCTAGTTCAGGAGATTTTCCTACCAAAGCTAGTCATAGGCATGAGGAGGGCTCTGGCCAAGTGGTGGCTCAAAATAACCATTGGGTAGTCCTCAATAAATTCCTATCCAAAAACACATATTTATTTATTTGCTAGCCTAAACAGAGCAAAATTAAGTTTTCATTTTTCACAGGTGTGCTAACAAGGTTTTTAGTCCTCTGGAACAAAATGGTGATTTTCACTGCACAGGTTATTTTTAATGATTTCTGCACTGCAAAAAGACAGAAAACACATTTTTAATTTATAACTGGAGTTACAGTTCATATTTTTAGGTTCCCCTTTTGACACAAGCTGTCTAAAGTCACTACAAGCAACATATCCAAAGCCTCAACCCTAGCGGAGCTCTGGATTTGAAATGGTGCACAACTTTCAATTTCCATAGTTTGAATTTTAATTCAAAATAGTTCATCAAAAGTATAAACATGTCTAATAGAGATTGTAGTTTAGACTCTCACGAATCCAGGGAGTATTTTTGTGCATTTTTCTGATTTTTGTACGATTTTTAATGGATTTCACAAGATTCGGGAAAACAATCTAGTTTTAAGAATCTATTTTCGCCAGGGAACCCTAGAACTTTCAAAAACTTCGCGAACGAGTCCCTGGACTTTTGCACAAGAGACCCCTAGACAAACGAAGACGATGAAGAAAGGCCCTCGGCTCTCGCCGGAGTTGCGCCGGCCAAACGGGCGGCGAACTAGGCACGGGGAAGTGGGGGGAAAAGGATCCTGGGCTCACCACGAGTCGTTTTGGGGACGGTTTGGAGGCCGGGGGTGGTCGGAGTTGCGCCGGCGACGAGGTGGTGGCGGCGCAGCCGCTGCGGCTTCTACGCCGGTGAGCTCGGGGTCGTTCGCCGAGGTTCGAGGGGTCCTAGAGCACCAGTGGAGCTCGAGGAAGCCAATGGCGTGCTCGGTTGACCTCGGGGACGGCTCGGAGTAGGGGCTCGACGTGCGGGTGCTCCGGTGGCCGAAAATCGCGATTTGGGGGAAACACGAATTCTCGCCGGAGAAGGGACAATAGCTAGGGGAAAGTGGGGGGATTTGGAGCTGGAGTAGAGGGCTAGCTTTGTGCGGGACGAATTTGGGAATGGTGGAGTGTGGAAGGGTGGAATTTCTCGGAGAAGCTCGGCTCGGTTCGCGCGGCGCGAGGAAGAAGAAGACCGAGCGAGCGCGGGGAAGTGGAAATGGCCAAGTGAGCGAGTGAGAGGAGGGGTGGGAGTGCGCGGTGGAGTGCTTGGGCACGCGAGAGTGGCACAGTGCGGCCTCGGGAGCGTGCGAGCGCGTGGGTGGCTGTCACGGGTCGGCCATTGATGGTGCAGGCGATCTCGAACAGAGTGCACACGCGCGGTTGGGCGTCAAAGATCATCGCAGTGATGAAGTGGAGATCCTCAGCAAGAGGCTTTGGCGCGACGCGAACGGACTCTACCGCCTGCAGTGCGCTCGGCGCGGCGCGAAGCCGCGCGTGCGGCCACGGTGGCGCTCGACGTATGATGGCGCTCCGCGGCGCGAGGCGAGGCGACGGCGGCGAAGTGATGGCTCGGGAGTGCGCGTGAGGAGAGAAGGTCGACGTGACGCGCCATTGATGCGCGCCGAGCTCGAACAGAGCGCGCGCAACACGATTGGGCGAGGAAGATTGTGGCGGTGATCGCTGGGGGATCCTCCACAGTGCTCCTTGGCCGCGTAGCGAGCGAGCATCGCGACTGCGGGGCGGCGCTGCGCGGCTGCGACCAGTGCCCGAGCGAGCTCGTCATGATGGCGCTCCGCCGGCGCGAAGGCAGCAGTGCGCCGTTGCCCGCGAAGTGACGGTACGGAAGGCTTGGGCAAACGCGTGAGGACAAGAGCTAGCTGCCGCCACGGCTCGGCCGACCCGACGCGGTCTCCGCCACAACGCCGGCCACGTGGCGGCCGGACTCCGGCCGGAGCAGAGCGCGCCAGGGGCGAGCTGGCAGCCCCGTGGAGCTCCTTGCCCCTTTGAACCTTCTCCAAAAATTTGAGCTGAACTTCGAAACGTGTAAAATTAAAAGTTGGAGTTTGAGGTGTGGGACACAACTTTCGAGCTTGGACCAGGTACTTAGACCAGGCGCTACGGCGCTTCGAGCTTGAACCGCAAGCTCGAGCTCGCCGAGCCTCGAACGGTCGGAAACGCCACTCGAGGGTGAGTGCCCCCTCGAGCTTGGCTGCGAAGCTCGAGCGTGACGGAACGTCGCTCGAGGGTAAGTGCCCCCTCGAGCTTGGCTGCGGAGCCTCGAGCGTGCTAACGTGCGGCCCTCGAATCATGACGGACTGCGGGGCCTCGAGGTCCTATCGTGCGGCCTCGATTCGTGACTGAAACTTCTAGCTAGGCTCGATCGTCACGGACAATACTTGGCTAGGCTCGATCGTCACGGACATACTTGCTAGGCTCGATCGTCACGGACATAACTGGCTAGGCTCGATGATCAGGGACAATATTGGCTAGGCTCGATCGTGACGGACATACTGGGGTAGGCTCGATCGTGACGGACATACTGGGTAAGCTCGATCGTGACGGACAATACTGGGTAGCTCGATCGTGACGGACATACTGGGTAAGCTCGATCGTGACGGGACAATACTGGGTACGCTCGATCGTGACGGACATGCTGGTTCGAGGGTCAACAAGCGGATGCGAACGCCGTGGCGAGACTTGTTATGAAGGGCTGTATCTGTGATGACAGCAACTCTTATTGTCGGAGATTTTTAAGTTCAGTACCAAAATCTTGAGATTTCTGTTGGGTGTCACCAGACCTTTGTTTTTGAATTTCAGTCTGAATTTTTGGTCAATTTCTGAATTCTAACCCCATTGTTTTGCCTTATCTTCCTTTTATTAATTATTTTATTTAACCTCTCCCTCCTTTCTTAGACCCTTCAATAGTGTCACTAAACATCAGAGGTATAATGCTCAAACAGAGTTTTCAATTTAAAGTCCTACCTCCTTTTATTTTGAGAGTAAAAAATCTTATTTTAACTTAAAGTTAAAACATGGGACACATACATGGAGGTTAAAAGCTTATTATTTTATATGCTCAACTTTTAATTATGTCGTTAACAACTTGACATATATTAAATATTAATTAATTTACATCCTTTGTATTTTATGAAAGCTCATGTTGTGAACAAAATCTCATTTTATTACTAAAACCTCAAGATTGCCACATGTAGGCCATGATTAGATCTACAAGCTTTATTAGTCCAAGTGTTTAACCCTAACATTAAATCATTAACAATTATTTACTAAAGAACATCAGGAGCACTCTAAATATTATTCTATTTATAGCCCCAAGGTGAGCTCCTTTAAAAAGGGTGTGTGACCGTGGTGTTTTTCATCCCATGTTTAAGTTGGTCTTTCAAACTTGATTTCCTATGTTTGGTAGATTAAGTATCTGAGTTATACATAACTCACCAAGGTTGCAAATGACATTTTTAGATACACAACTTTCATTTGAGAAAGTGGTTTGGTTTTATAATTAGAACATACTTTCCAAACCTTTCATATTGATCAGACGTTTGTGATGTGCACACTCTTATTTAAAATTTTAAATTAGAACCTTGCTTCTGAAGGTCATTAATATCGTTAGTTGGGAATTATTTCATGTGTTGACTTCACATGAGCCATTAGTCCTTTAAGACCTTTAGGGGCATAGAAGCATTACTTAATTTGCCGTTCAATCCTGATTTCTTTTTAGGAAATTTTTATGCGTCGTCTCGAGAGTATGTATTTAGAGTTTTGTCGTGCAACTTGTAAGAGAAGATGTTTAGATTTGTACTAGAAAAGTTTTTTGTTGGGTTCAATTTCAAGAACCAAAGCACGAGTACAAACTTAACAATCCTCATGTATAATTCTCATTCCTACTAGTGATTTAGTTTCAGGGTTTATAGTTCCTTAGTTTGTTTAATCACTCTTACTTATACGCTTTAAACACCAGGGGTGTTACAGCCTACCCTCCTTAAAAGAATCTCGTCCCGAGATTCGCACAGGGAGGAAAGGTGAACATTTTATTAGAAGAAAGAGGTGTTGGTTAAAGAAACGCAGATACTACGCACCCAAGTTCTTACAGGTTCACAGCTTGGAGATGATAATTGATACCGGATCTCCGATACAACATCAACGTCGTTCATGTGGGAGCGGTGATGAATGTAGACATGGAAAGCTAAGAGCATCAAGATTTGGCACACAAGGCAAAAGTAATACACCACTATTGTCCAGTGAACTTCAGGGCCAACCGGGGAAAAGAATGGGCAAGCCATGGATGGTGTCAAAAAGTCGAAATCTTCCTTGCTCGTCGACTTAATTCTTGTGGAATCCTCAGGTGACTTCTGCTCGAACTCCTTCTTCGGTGAGGTTGGTGCCGTAGACCTTGGTTAAACGACAAGGTGGTTGCCGGGAGGGGCACTTCCTCGTGGCTTTACAAAAAGGTGGAGCAGAGCTTGCTTGTCAAAGAACGGAGGACACGGTGGAGAATGGGCAGCTTGGGTACCGTGGAGGTCGCCGAAGAGAGGCGAGAGCGGTGGAGTGGTGTGACTCAAGTGGAGCACCTTGGAGTGGTGGCAGCCATTGGAGAGGCTGCATTTATCGACGGCCAGAGCGGAGTAGTTATAGTGGTGTGTCGACAGCAGGAGGTAGGGGCCAGCAATGAGATTCCCTGGGTGACGGGACGGTGGTACGATGGCGACTGGGGGAGTGTTGGCCAGCAGCGGTAGGGAAACGACGAAGGTGATAGTGGACTGGTGAACGGGGCAGAGTACACGGCGTACGGACACAGAGGGGGGGTCAAACTGGCCCTTGAGACTCTGCGGTGATGGGGGGAGAAACAGTAGGCAAAGGTGATCTTTGAGACTATAGATAGTCACGGGCAAGATGCTTAACCAATCGTAGGTCTTAAATAACAACGATTTACCTACTTTTATATCAACAGGAACAAGGAATGAACTCTGGGGGAGGGTTAATGAACAACGAGGTTATGAGATGACAAGAGTGCCCAAAAGATTCTTAAAACTAGCCCACATCATACTACGATCATGACATGACGTTACACAGGGTTGCTGCCCAAATTCTAAGATGAGCCTAAAGGAAGAGTGGGGCAATAAAAGATTTGCTTATGGCAAGGAGGGAATACACCTAGAAAAGGTGGTGTGGTATGGAAATTTTGGGAAATTCTTGCTCAAATTTTTATCTTAATTGTCAAATTGCAAAACTTAAGCACTTTACCATGGTATACATGGCATGTTCATGATGAGGTGCACATGATATGATGCACATGCACATGAGCGTATGGTGCATATGCTTATGAGAGTATGATGTACATGCCGTGATGCAAGTTAATAGACCTCACACCACATAATTAAAAGTCATTATTGCGGATCAATTAGTGAGAGTAAGGAAGTATCTATTTGGGTTGTCAATAAAGGTCTTTGTGGGTCATATTCCCACATACCAAGATACCAGCGTGCTCCAAGTGACTCAAGCGTGTGGCTGCAGCACACACACGAGATCCTAGGTTCCATCACGGCACCATAGGTTAGGGAATACAATACCACAATAAATTCAGAGGGGACAACCCAATTGACACCAGGAGGGAGAAGCATTCATGAGTTAGATGCACATGTGGTTAGGTACCAAAAGATTATCATGATGCAAATGACATGTTAATGGATATGTAATGCCCATGCACATGAATTGCTTATAAAGGAATAAAATGCATATTGTATCTATAAACTGATTATGCATAGAAAAAGTGACATTGACCCAATTTTGCATATTCATTTCAATTATTTATATTATCTTGAGCAAGAATCAACAGCATAGGATCCAAGGATTAAGGAATCAAGTTACTTCGTTACAAGGTATCAATGTTAAACAAAGTTAAGTAAATCAAATCGGTATGAGAGAGTTGGTGAGACACCTGAATCAAGGTATGAGTTTAGACTGTATAGAATCAGACAACAACGGAGGCACGACTCATGTTTGACATCCAAACCTTCACAATTGGTCCATGTCAAAGCACACCAAACAATTTTCCTATTTCACAAAAAGGAAACAAGAGGGATAAAAGGCACTGGGCCAAGAGAGTGGAGTGAAGTTGTTTACATACCATTGATTTACTACAATTTTTGAAGGGTTAGAAAGTGAGTGGAAGACATGAGAGCTGGAAATGAGTGGAAGAAAATTTGTAGTAAACAGATCTAACATCCAGAGTTATTCATCTTTGGTCAGGTAGTAGGAATTTGGTAAGCTACACATTGCTTTGTATCTCAGACGCGGATCTAGTGGTTAAGTTGGTCAAAACTTTCAATCTAGGCTTCTCGGTTTAGATGGATTTTCAGCACACCGAACCATATGATTTTCCCTATAACTCTAGTTCCCTTTTTCCTTTGTCAGATTATGGAATTCGGCATGAAGGAGACGAAACAAGGCAGATTTTGGACAGTGAGTAAATATTCTTAGCCAAAAATTTAACACCCCAAAATTTCCCAAACTTCACCAGATTGTTCCTAACATATTTGTATACAATGTTACTGTTCAGCATTTCTTCAATTTTGAGGTTAAGATGGTGCAAAAATTCAAATTCTTAACGACTGTCCCCAGAATATTTAGTAAGACAGGAGGTCGGTATTTGGTCCATATGTCGAGTTCTACTGGTCCAAAAGTCTTGCCCTTCTTAACTTAAATGCAGCTTACTTAAGTGTTATAAATTACAGATGCCACAGCAGAGCAAGCTACAAGTGAGGCGGCAGCAATATAGACATCAAAACTAAGTGAGAACTGACATATATTTAAAGAAAATAATCAGATTATGGACAGAGTAGGTCTCAAAATCTATAAGCCCAATCATTACCCAACTTGACCAGAATACAGTTTAGATAATTTCCAATAACTTTTTAGTTTAACACAAAAACAGAACAAGTGATCTAGGTGGCGCAAAACCCCAATCTTTTAATTAACTCTCTGCTGAAATTCCAGCAGACAGGAAGTTAGTATTGTGAGCATAACTTTTAATTGGTTGAACCAAATTTGTGGAAATTTTGACAGAATAAACTAGACAAAATTTGTGACAACTTTCATTTTTAAGCCTCTAGCAGAAACTGCTGTTAAGAGGGTGTAAAAATTCAATTTTTATCTCACTGTCCCCAGAATTTCCAGCAGACAGGGGGTTACCCTTTTTAGCATAACTCCAGTTTTACTGAACCATTTTCGTTGAAATTTCTGCAGCATAAACTTCATAATATTTGTGACAACTTTCATGTTGAACACTTTTTCATTTTACAGAGTTTTCTGTTTCGAATTAATGGTGCAAACAGACTAGTCTCAGCAGGATTTTTGGGTAGTGATTTCAATTCCTTTGACGGCGGTTCAATTTGGTCATGTGTTAAAAGTCGATATTAATTCAGCGAGATGCAATGCATGAGCGGCCTATTCGTTCTCACCAACACACATGCCAATAAACTTTTGGCCTACGAAGTTAGTGCCGGTGGCTAGGCAATATCCATCTCTCCCTATATTAACTAGCCGAACTTTTCTAACCGTTCATCTTACGGAATCGTGGTTAGTGTACCTGCAGAAAATTCCATTCCAGAGCATATATAATCAACCTTTCGTGCCAGCACTCACGAAAGCGTCTCCATTCATTACCACCACTATAGAGGTGGCACCCGAACGTTTAACATTGAACGGGCAATGTTCATATGTCACCAGAGCAACATATTGACAGTTTCATACGCTATTGAAATAGCGTATTGACTTTGTGCCGCCATCATATTTGCATATGATGCCGTGGTACGCTACAGCAATCGCCGTACCTTGCGCCCACCATCCTATTCTATTTTCATACGCCATCACAGCGTATTGACTATGTGCCGCCACTATATTTTCATATGGTGCCGTGGTACGTTACAGCAATCGCCGTACCTTGCGCCCACCATTGCGTAAGTAAATGACAGAATGAAATGTGCTGGAAGTCAGTATAATATATTATTTGCCACCTATCATATCGTGATCCCTTAACCCACATAGGCTTCACGCTCTAAGGTAACATCCTTAGCGGTCCTAACAACAACCTTCCACCGAAAAGCACGGCGGAAGTACGAGTTGGCAATTTTATTCCAAAAATATTTATTTAAGGTTTGTTGGTCTCTCCGTGCGCTGTTTCGGCTCTGATGCCAGCTGTGGCGGACCACTCCGAAATTATTCCAAGTTAAGTACCTCGGGACCACTAATCAAGTAGTCAGGCACTTAATCCGGAATAAGCTGGAGCGCCGTCGGATTAAACCCGATTAACCACGTTCTTTTCTCGATCGAAACAACAGCACGCCCACACGAAGGTGAGTTCCAGAGATTACAACATTCCACAAATTAACATACACAAATAGTATCTCAAAGTTATTACAAACCAAGTTTGAAATGAAATCAGAGTATCAAAGTCTTGCAGCGGAAATAAAAGTTTCATTGCAGCGGAAGTAAATAAACTAACGACGATACAAATAACACCATGCTGAAGCCTGCCACGGTGCTACTCCTCCTGATCCTCGGCAAGAGGACGGAACCCATTCGATGTGCCAGCCAGGTGGAACCTGGGTAGGCCAAGACAAAGCATCGACATCCAAAGGTTGTACCTGTAAATCATTGCCACAAGCAAGGCTGAGTATACTAATACTCAGCAAGGCTTACACGTCGGGTGAAAACTACATCACCGACATCTAGACAATGAGAGGCTTTTGGCTGGTGGGTTTGTTTGCCAAAAAGCAACTAAAGGTAGATCCTTGCTTAAGTTTTAGCATCATATTCTAGTACATTTAACCATTCTAGATTAGCATCCTCTCTAAGCATACAAGTGGTGCAATACAATTTAATTCATACAACAAGTTTATCAATCTCAAAGTTCCACTTGTTACTCAATGTAGCAGGGCGGTCAAGCAGTCTCATTAACCGCGAGAAGCGGACAGTTCGAACCGAATTTTGCTACCTGGCCAGGGGAAACCCAACATACACGGATACTATGCTTGCTATAAAAGGTACAAGCATTTCCCAACCTTTCCCATCGATCCACAATTCGGAACCGGGTCCACTTCCTTAGGATAAAGGTTTACTGCTTCACTCACAGTCTCACGCATATATCCACAAGTGTACGGCAGGGGAAAACAAAGTTTCCAAGGAGAGATGGCTATCGGCCCTAGCTGCTTCAATCTGGTACCGGGCTTACCGATCCCCATACATCGGCATGCATGTGGTACGTTCAAAAACTTGACACCACTCAACCACACATTTCGACCTTAAATCAATTATCATACACGGACGGGAGATCTACATCTATCATCCCGCCCGTCAATCCTTATGATTCCAACATAAGTAAAGACAAGCAATTCCTATGTCTCGCGAGTGACAGGAAATCACTCGACTTGTAACGGACCTAAAGCAATGCCCTATGGATCCTTTCAGACTAGTATTGCAAGTCATAGGTACTAGGAAATGTGCAGCTAAGGTATTCAATCAACTCCTTGAACGTAAATGCACAAGCATAGAGAATTCAAAGTGCATAATTTGGTAAAGTTAGGTTATGCTCCGGGGCTTGCCTTCTTGCTCGAACTGGGGGTTAGCCTCCTGGTTGGTCGATCCTGCACCGGCACCTTCCTCCGGGACTTCTTCCTCGTCTGCGGGAATGAGGTGGTAGTTGCCGTCCGGGATGGCGCCTTCTACATGAGATGCATAACTTAGGGTGGCTGTTCTGGAATTTCAGATTCCATTTATTTTATTCTAACTAACTACAAAAAGGTTTATTCTTTTATATAAATCGATTTCCATCTAGATTACTTCGCATTTTGTTTCTCCTTTTCTGCTCATCATTTTATCTATAAACTTTATGACAGCTACTGAGTATAAGAGCTAAGCTCACTCCAAAATTTTAGCTAATCCTGAGCTACACATAATTTATTAAAAATATATCAAACGGCTGCTAGCAGAATCGAATTTAAATCCTATAAAATCGAAAATTCATCTAGTTCAGGAGATTTTCCTACCAAAGCTAGTCATAGGCATGAGGAGGGCTCTGGCCAAGTGGTGGCTCAAAATAAGCCTTGGGTAGTCCTCAATAAATTCCTATCCAAAAACACATATTTATTTATTTGCTAGCCTAAACAGAGCAAAAATTAAGTTTTTCATTTTTCACAGGTGTGCTAACAAGTTTTTAGTCCTCTGGAACAAAATGGTGATTTTTCACTGCACAGGTTATTTTTAATGATTTCTGCACTGCAAAAAGACAGAAAACACATTTTAATTTATAACTGGAGTTACAGTTCATATTTTAGGTCCCCTTTTGACACAAGCTGTCCAAAGTCACTACAAGCAACATATCCAAAGCTCAACCCTAGCGGAGCTCTGGATTTGAAATGGTGCACAACTTTCAATTTCCATAGTTTGAATTTTAATTCAAAAACAGTTCATCAAAAGTATAAACATGTCTAATAGAGATTGTAGTTTAGACTCTCACGAATCCAGGGAGTATTGTTTTGCATTTTTCTGATTTTTGTACGATTTTTAATGGATTTCACAAGATTCGGGAAAAACAAATCTAGTTTTAAGAATCTATTTTCGGAGGGAACCCTAGAACTTTCAAACTTCGCGAACGAGTCCCTGGACTTTTGCACAGAGACCCCTAGACAAACGAAGACGATGAAGAAAGGCCCTCGGCTCTCGCCGGAGTTGCGCCGGCCAAACGGCGGCGAACTAGACACGGGGAAGTGGGGGAAAAGGATCCTGGGCTCACCACGAGTCGTTTGGGGACGGTTTGGAGGCCGGGGGTGGTCGGAGTTGCGCCGGCGACGAGGTGGTGGCGGCGCAGCCGCTGCGGCTTCTACGCCCGGTGAGCTCGGGGTCGTTCGCCGAGGTTCGAGGGGTCCTAGAGCACCAGTGGAGCTCGAGGAAGCCAATGGCGTGCTCGGTTGACCTCGGGGACGGCTCGGAGTAGGGGCTCGACGTGCGGGTGCTCCGGTGGCCGAAAATCGTGATTTGGGGGAAACCACGAATTCTCGCCGGAGAAGGGACAATAGCTAGGGGAAAGTGGGGGGATTTGGAGTTGGAGTAGAGGGCTAGCTTTGTGCGGGACGAATTTTGGGAATGGTGGAGTGTGGAAGGGTGAATTTCTCGGAGAAGCTCGGCTCGGTTCGCGCGGCGCGAGGAAGAAGAAGACCGAGCGAGCGCGGGGAAGTGGAAATGGCCCAAGTGAGCGAGTGAGAGGAGGGGTGGGAGTGCGCGGTGGAGTGCTTGGGCACGCGAGAGTGGCACAGTGCGGCCTCGGGAGCGTGCGAGCGCGTGGGTGGCTGTCGCGGTCGCCATTGATGGCGCGGCGATCTCGAACAGAGTGCACACGCGCGGTTTGGGCGTCAAAGATCATCGCGTGATGAAAGTGGAGATCCTCAGCAGAGGCTTTGGCGCGACGCGAACGGACTCTACCGCCTGCAGGGCCTCGGCGCGGCGCGAGCCGCGCGTGCGGCCACGGCGGCGCGCGACCGTATGATGGCGCTCCGCCGGCGCGAGGCTAGGCGACGGCGGCGAAGTGATGGCTCGGGAGTGCGCGTGAGGAGAGAAGGCGACGTGACGCGCCATTGATGCGCGCCGAGCTCGAACAGAGCGCGCGGACACGATTGGGCGAGGAAGATTGTGGCGTGATCGCTGGGGATCCTCCACAGTGCTCCTTGGCGCGTAGCGAGCGAGCATCGCGACTGCGGGGCGGCGCTGCGCGGCTGCGACCAGTGCGAGCGAGCTCGTCATGATGGCGCTCCGCGGCGCGAGGCAGCAGTGCGCCCGTTGCCCCGCGAAGTGACGGTACGGAAGGCTTGGACAAACGCGTGAGGACAAGAGCTAGCTGCCGCCACGGCTCGGCCGACCCGACGCGGTCTCCGCCACACGCCGGCCACGTGGCGGCCGGACTCCGGCCGGAGCAGAGCGCGCCAGGGGCGAGCTGGCAGCCCCGTGGAGCTCCTTTGCCCCTTTTGAACCTTCTCCAAAAAATTTGAGCTGAACTTCGAAACGTGTAAAATTAAAGTTGGAGTTTGAGGTGTGGGACACAACTTCGAGCTTGGACCAGGCACTTAGACCAGGCGCTACGGCGCTTCGAGCTTGAACCGCAAGCTCGAGCTCGCCGAGCCTCGAACGGTCGGAAACGCCACTCGAGGGTGAGTGCCCCTCGAGCTTGGCTGCGAAGCCTCGAGCGTGACGGAACGTCGCTCGAGGGTAAGTGCCCCTCGAGCTTGGCTGCGGAGCCTCGAGCGTGCTAACGTGCGGCCTCGAATCATGACGGACTGCGGGGCCTCGAGGTCCTATCGTGCGGCCTCGATTCGTGACTGAAACTTCTAGCTAGGCTCGATCGTCACGGACAATACTGGCTAGGCTCGATCGTCACGGACATACTTGCTAGGCTCGATCGTCACGGACAATACTGGCTAGGCTCGATCATCAGGGACAATATTGGCTAGGCTCGATCGTGACGGACATACTGGGTAGGCTCGATCGTGACGGACATACTGGGTACGCTCGATCGTGACGGACAATACTGGTAACGCTCGATCGTGACGGACATGCTGGTTCGAGGGTCAACAAGCGGAGCGAACGCCGTGGCGAGACTTGTTATGAAGGGCTGTATCTGTGATGACAGCAACTCTTATTGTCGGAGATTTTTAAGTTCAGTACCAAAATCTTGAGATTTCTGTTGGGTGTCACCAGACCTTTGTTTTTGAATTTCAGTCTGAATTTGGTCAATTTCTGAATTCTAACCCCATTGTTTTGCCTTATCTTCCTTTTATTAATTATTTTATTTAACCTCTCCCTCCTTTCTTAGACCCTTCAATAGTGTCACTAAACATCAGAGGTATATGCTCAAAGAGAGTTTTTCATTTAAAGTCCTACCTCCTTTTATTTTGAGAGTAAAAATCTTATTTTAACTTAAATTAAAACATGGACACATACATGGAGGTTAAAAGCTTATTTATTTTATATGCTCAACTTTTAATTAGTCGTAACAATTGACATATATTAAATATTTAATTAATTTACATCCTTTGTATTTTATGAAAGCTCATGTTGTGAAACAAAATCTCATTTTATTACTAAAAACCTCAAGATGCCACATGTAGGCCATGATTAGATCTACAGCTTTATTAGTCCAAGTTTTAACCCTAACATTAATCATTAACAATTATTTTACTAAAGAACATCAGGGAGCACTCTAAATATTATTCTATTTATAGCCCAAGGTGAGCTCCTTTAAAAAGGGTGTGTGACCGTGTGTTTTTCATCCCAATGTTTAAGTTGGGTCTTTCCAACTTGATTTCCTATGTTTGGTAGATTAAGTATCTGAGTTATACATAACTCACCAAGGTTGCAAATGACATTTTTAGATACACAACTTTCATTTGAGAAAGTGGTTTGGTTTATAATTAGAAACATTACTTTCCCAAACCTTTCATATTGATCAGACGTTTGTGATGTGCACAACTCTTATTTAAAATTTAATTAGACCTTGCCTTCTGAAGGTCATTAATATCGTTAGTTGGAATTATTTCATGTGTTGACTTCACATGAGCCATTAGTCCTTTAAGACCTTTAGGGGCATAGAAGCATTACTTAATTTGCCGTTCAATCCTGATTTCTTTTAGGAAATTTTTATGCGTCGTACTCTCGAGTATGTATTCTGAGTTTTGTCGTGCAACTGTAAGAGAAGAGTTTAGATTTGTACTAGAAAAGTTTTTGCTGGGTTCAATTTCAAGAAACCAAAGCACGAGTACAAACTTAACAATCCTCATGTATAATTCTCATTCCTACTAGTGATTTAGTTTCAGGGTTTATAGTTCCTTAGTTTGTTTAATCACTCTTACTTATACGCTTTAAACACCAGGGTGTTACACGTCTTTAGCTCTTCGGGTCCCCTTCCGGCCTGCTGCCTAAGAAACTCCTCGTAGGCATCCGGTTGCGTGCCACCAATGAGTACTCATCGATGCGGGTGGAAGGTAGCATCAGTGCTTCTGCGGACTATCTATCTCTGTTGAGCCATCTATGGAAGTGAAA
>JACEFO010002036.1:0-94612 GCA_015342445.1 Digitaria exilis
GACCTTTGTTTTTGAATTTCAGTCTGAATTTTTGGTCAATTTCTGAATTCTAACCCCATTGTTTGCCTTATCTTCCTTTTATTAATTATTTTATTTAACCTCTCCCCTCCTTTCTTAGACCCTTCAATAGTGTCACTAAACATCAGAGGTATAATGCTCAAAGAGAGTTTTCAATTTAAAGTCCTACCTCCTTTATTTTGAGAGTAAAAAATCTTATTTTAACTTAAAGTTAAAACATGGACACATACATGGAGGTTAAAAGCTTATTTATTTTATATGCTCAACTTTTAATTATGTCGTTAACAACTTGACATATATTAAATATTAATTAATTTACATCCTTTGTATTTTATGAAAGCTCATGTTGTGAACAAAATCTCATTTTATTACTAAACCTCAAGATTGCCACATGTAGGCCATGATTAGATCTACAAGCTTTATTAGTCCAAGTGTTTAACCCTAACATTAAATCATTAACAATTATTTTACTAAAGAACATCAGGAGCACTCTAAATATTATTCTATTTATAGCCCAAGGTGAGCTCCTTTAAAAAAGGGTGGTGACCGTGTGTTTTCATCCCATGTTTAAGTTGGTCTTTTCAAACTTGATTTCCTATGTTTGGTAGATTAAGTATCTGAGTTATACATAACTCACCAAGGTTGCAAATGACATTTTTTTAGATACACAACTTTCATTTGAGAAAGTGGTTTGGTTTTATAATTAGAACATACTTTCCCAAACCTTTCATATTGATCAGACGTTTGTGATGTGCCACAACTCTTATTTAAATTTTAAATTAGAACCTTGCCTTCTGAAGGTCATTAATATCGTTAGTTGGAATTATTTCATGTGTTGACTTCACATGAGCCATTAGTCCTTTAAGACCTTTAGGGGCATAGAAGCATTACTTAATTTGCCGTTCAATCCTGATTTCTTTTTAGGAAATTTTATGCGTCGTCTCGAGAGTATGTATTTAGAGTTTTGTCGTGCAACTTGTAAGAGAAGATGTTTAGATTTGTACTAGAAAAGTTTTTGTTGGGTTCAATTTCAAGAACCAAAGCACGAGTACAAACTTAACAATCCTCATGTATAATTCTCATTCCTACTAGTGATTTAGTTTCAGGGTTTATAGTTCCTTAGTTTGTTTAATCACTCTTACTTATACACTTTAAACACCAGGGGTGTTACAGCCTACCCTCCTTAAAAAGAATCTCGTCCCGAGATTCGCACAGGGAGGAAAGGTGAACATTTTATTAGAAGAAAGAGGTGTTGGTTAAAGAAACGTAGATACTACGCACCCAAGTTCTTACAGGTTCACAGCTTGGAGATGATAATTGATACCGGATCTCCGATACAACATTAACGTCGTTCATGTGGGAGCGGTGATGAATGTAGACATGGAAAGCTAAGAGCATCAAGATTTGGCACACAAGGCAAAAGTAATACACCACTATTGTCCAGTGAACTTCAGGGCCAACCGGGAAAGAATGGGCAAGCCATGGATGGTGTCAAAAAGTCGAAATCTTCCTTGCTCGTCGACTTAATTCTTGTGGAATCCTCAGGTGACTTCTGCTCGAACTCCTTCTTCGGTGAGGTTGGTGCCGTAGACCTTGGTTAAACGACAAGGTGGTTGCCGGGAGGGGCACTTCCTCGTGGCTTTACAAAAAGGTGGAGGCAGAGCTTGCTTGTCAAAGAACGGAGGACACGGTGGAGAATGGGCAGCTTGGGTACCGTGGTGGTCGCCGAAGAGAGGCGAGAGCGGTGGAGTGGTGTGACTCAAGTGGAGCACCTTGGAGTGGTGGCAGCCATTGGAGAGGCTGCATTTATCGACGGCCAGAGCGGAGCAGTGATAGTGGTGTGTCGACAGCAGGAGGTAGGGGCCAGCAATGAGATTCCCTGGGTGACGGGACGGTGGTACGATGGCGACTGGGGGAGTGTTGGCCAGCAGCGGTAGGGAAACGACGAAGGTGATAGTGGACTGGTGAACGGGGCAGAGTACACGGCGTACGGACACAGAGGGGGGGTCAAACTGGCCCTTGAGACTCTGCGGTGATGGGGGGAGAAACAGTAGGCAAAGGTGATCTTTGAGACTATAGATAGTCACGGGCAAGATGCTTAACCAATCGTAGGTCTTAAATAACAACGATTTACCTACTTTTATATCAACAGGAACAAGGAATGAACTCTGGGGAGGGTTAATGAACAACGAGGTTATGAGATGACAAGAGTGCCCAAAAGATTCTTAAAACTAGCCCACATCATACTACGATCATGACATGACGTTACACGGGGTTGCCGCCCAAATTCTAAGATGAGCCTAAAGGAAGAGTGGGGCAATAAAAGATTTGCTTATGGCAAGGAGGGAATACACCTAGAAAAGGTGGTGTGGTATGGAAATTTTGGGAAATTCTTGCTCAAATTTTTATCTTAATTGTCAAATTGCAAAACTTAAGCACTTTACCATGGTATACATGGCATGTTCATGATGAGGTGCACATGATATGATGCACATGCACATGAGCGTATGGTGCATATGCTTATGAGAGTATGATGTACATGCCGTGATGCAAGTTAATAGACCTCACACCACATAATTAAAAGTCATTATTGCGGATCAATTAGTGAGAGTAAGGAAGTATCTATTTGGGTTGTCAATAAAGGTCTTTGTGGGTCATATTCCCACATACCAAGATACCAGCGTGCTCCAAGTGACTCAAGCGTGTGGCTGCAGCACACACACGAGATCCTAGGTTCCATCACGGCACCATAGGTTAGGGAATACAATACCACAATAAATTCAGAGGGGACAACCCAATTGACACCAGGAGGGAGAAGCATTCATGAGTTAGATGCACATGTGGTTAGGTACCAAAAGATTATCATGATGCAAATGACATGTTAATGGATATGTAATGCCCATGCACATGAATTGCTTATAAAGGAATAAAATGCATATTGTATCTATAACTGATTATGCATAGAAAAGTGACATTGACCCAATTTTGCATATTCATTTCAATTATTTATATTATCTTGAGCAAGAATCAACAGCATAGGATCCAAGGATTAAGGAATCAAGTTACTTCGGTACAAGGTATCAATGTTAAACAAAGTTAAGTAAATCAAATCGGTATGAGAGAGTTGGTGAAGACACCTGAATCAAGGTATGAGTTTAGACTGTATAGAATCAGACAACAACGGAGGCACGACTCATGTTTGACATCCAAACCTTCACAATTGGTCCATGTCAAAGCACACCAAACAATTTTCCTATTTCACAAAAAGGAAACAAGAGGGATAAAAGGCACTGGGCCAAGAGAGTGGAGTGAAGTTGTTTACATACCATTGATTTACTACAATTTTCGAAGGGGTAGAAAGTGAGTGGAAGACATGAGAGCTGGAAATGAGTGGAAGAAAATTTGTAGTAAACAGATCTAACATCCAGAGTTATTCATCTTTGGTCAGGTAGTAGGAATTTGGTAAGCTACACATTGCTTTGTATCTCAGACGCGGATCTAGTGGTTAAGTTGGTCAAAACTTTCAATCTAGGCTTCTCGGTTTAGATGGATTTTCAGCACACCGAACCATATGATTTTCCCTATAACTCTAGTTCCCTTTTTCCTTTGTCAGATTATGGAATTCGGCATGAAGGAGACGAAACAAGGCAGATTTTGGACAGTGAGTAAAATATTCTTAGCCAAAAATTTAACACCCCAAAATTTCCCAAACTTCACCAGATTGTTCCTAACATATTTGTATACAATGTTACTGTTCAGCATTTCTTCAATTTTGAGGTTAAGATGGTGCAAAAATTCAAATTCTTAACGACTGTCCCCAGAATATTTAGTAAGACAGGAGGTCGGTATTTGGTCCATATGTCGAGTTCTACTGGTCCAAAAGTCTTGCCCTTCTTAACTTAAATGCAGCTTACTTAAGTGTTATAAATTACAGATGCCACAGCAGAGCAAGCTACAAGTGAGGCGGCAGCAATATAGACATCAAAACTAAGTGAGAACTGACATATATTTAAAGAAAATAATCAGATTATGGATAGAGTAGGTCTCAAAATCTATAAGCCCAATCATTACCCAACTTGACCAGAATACAGTTTAGATAATTTCCAATAACTTTTTAGTTTAACACAAAAACAGAACAAGTGATCTAGGTGGCGCAAAACCCCAATCTTTTAATTAACTCTCTGCTGAAATTCCAGCAGACAGGAAGTTAGTATTGTGAGCATAACTTTTAATTGGTTGAACCAAATTTGTGGAAATTTTGACAGAATAAACTAGACAAAATTTGTGACAACTTTCATTTTTAAGCCTCTAGCAGAAACTGCTGTTAAGAGGGTGTAAAAATTCAATTTTTATCTCACTGTCCCCAGAATTTCCAGCAGACAGGGGGTTACCCTTTTTAGCATAACTCCAGTTTTACTGAACCATTTTCGTTGAAATTTCTTCAGCATAAACTTCATAATATTTATGACAACTTTCATGTTGAACACTTTTTCATTTTACAGAGTTTTCTGTTTCGAATTAATGGTGCAAACAGACTGGTCTCAGCAGGATTTTTGGGTTGTGATTTCAATTCCTTTGACGGCGGTTCAATTTGGTCATGTGTTAAAAGTCGATATTAATTCAGCGAGATGCAATGCATGAGCGGCCTATTCGTTCTCACCAACACACATGCCAATAAACTTTTGGCCTACGAAGTTAGTGCCGGTGGCTAGGCAATATCCGTCTCTCCCTATATTAACTAGCCGAACTTTTCTAACCGTTCATCTTACGGAATCGTGGTTAGTGTACCTGCAGAAAATTTCATCCCAGAGCATGTATAATCAACCTTTCGTGCCAGCACTCACGAAAGCGTCTCCATTCATTACCACCCACTATAGAGGTGGCACCCGAACGTTTAACATTGAACGGGCAATGTTCATATGTCACCAGAGCAACATATTGACAGTTTCATACGCTATTGAAATAGCGTATTGACTTTGTGCCGCCATCATATTTGCATATGATGCCGTGGTACGCTACAGCAATCGCCGTACCTTGCGCCCACCATCCTATTCTATTTTCATACGCCATCACAGCGTATTGACTATGTGCCGCCACTATATTTTCATATAGTGCCGTGGTACGTTACAGCAATCGCCGTACCTTGCGCCCACCATTGCGTAAAGTAAATGACAGAATGAAATGTGCTGGAAGTCAGTATAATATATTATTTGCCACCTATCATATCGTGATCCCTTAACCCACATAGGCTTCACGCTCTAGGTAACATCCTTAGCGGTCCTAACAACAACCTTCCACCGAAAAGCACGGCGGAAGTACGAGTTGGCAAATTTTATTCCAAAAATATTTATTTAAGGTTTGTTGGTCTCTCCGGTGCGCTGTTTCGGCTCTGATGCCAGCTGTGGCGGACCACTCCGAAATTATTCCAAGTTAAGTACCTCGGGACCACTAATCAAGTAGTCAGGCACTTAATCCGGAATAAGCTGGAGCTCCGTCGGATTAAACCCGATTAACCACGTTCTTTTCTCGATCGAAACAACAGCACGCCCACACGAAGGTGAGTTCCAGAGATTACAACATTCCACAAATTAACATACACAAATAGTATCTCAAAGTTATTACAAACCAAGTTTGAAATGAAATCAGAGTATCAAAGTCTTGCAGCGGAAATAAAAGTTTCATTGCAGCGGAAGTAAATAAACTAACGACGATACAAATAACACCATGCTGAAGCCTGCCATGGTGCTACTCCTCCTGATCCTCGGCAGAGGACGGAACCCATTCGATGTGCCAGCCAGGTGGAACCTGGGTAGGCCAAGACAAAGCATCGACATCCAAAGGTGTACCTGTAAATCATTGCCACAAGCAAGGCTGAGTATACTAATACTCAGCAAGGCTTACCCGTCGGGTGAAAACTACATCACCGACATCTAGACAATGAGAGGCTTTTGGCTGGTGGGTTTGTTTGCCAAAAAGCAACTAAAGGTAGATCCTTGCTTTCAAGTTTTAGCATCATATTCTAGTACATTTAACCATTCTAGATTAGCATCCTCTCTAAGCATACAAGTGGTGCAATACAATTTAATTCATACAACAAGTTTATCAATCTCAAAGTTCCACTTGTTACTCAATGTAGCAGGGCGGTCAAGCAGTCTCATTAACCGCGAGAAGCGGACAGTTCGAACCGAATTTTGCTACCTGGCCAGGGGAAACCCAACATACACGGATACTATGCTTGCTATAAAAGGTACAAGCATTTCCCAACCTTTCCCATCGATCCACAATTCGGAACCGGGTCCACTTCCTTAGGATAAAGGTTTACTGCTTCACTCACAGTCTCACGCATATATCCACAAGTGTACGGCAGGGGAAAACAAAGTTTCCAAGGAGAGATGGCTATCGGCCCTAGCTGCTTCAATCTGGTACCGGGCTTACCGATCCCCATACATCGGCATGCATGTGGTACGTTCAAAAACTTGACACACTCAACCACACATTTCGACCTTAAATCAATTATCATACACGGACGGGAGATCTACATCTATCATCCCGCCCGTCAATCCTTATGATTCCAACATAAGTAAAGACAAGCAATTCCTATGTCTCGCGAGTGACAGGAAATCACTCGACTTGTAACGGACCTAAAGCAATGCCCTATCGATCCTTTCAGACTATTATTGCAAGTCATAGGTACTAGGAAATGTGCAGCTAAGGTATTCAATCAACTCCTTGAACGTAAATGTACAAGCATAGAGAATTCAAAGTGCATAATTTGGTAAAGTTAGGTTATGCTCCGGGGCTTGCCTTCTTGCTCGAACTGGGGGTTAGCCTTCGGGTTGGTCGATCCTGCACCGGCACCTTCCTCCGGGACTTCTTCCTCGTCTGCGGGAATGAGGTGGTAGTTGCCGTCCGGGATGGCGCCTTCTACATGAGATGCATAACTTAGGGTGGCTGTTCTGGAATTTCAGATTCCATTTATTTTATTCTAACTAACTACAAAAAGGTTTATTCTTTTATATAAATCGATTTCCATCTAGATTACTTTGCATTTTTGTTTCTCCTTTTCTGCTCATCATTTTTATCTATAAACTTTATGACAGCTACTGGAGTATAAGAGCTAAGCTCACTCCAAAATTTAGCTAATCCTGAGCTACACATAATTTATTAAAAATATATCAAACAGCTGCTAGCAGAATCGAATTTAAATCCTATAAAATCGAAAATTCATCTAGTTCAGGAGATTTTCCTACCAAAGCTAGTCATAAGCATGAGGAGGGCTCTGGCCAAGTGGTGGCTCAAAATAACCCTTGGGTAGTCCTCAATAAAATCCTATCCAAAAACACATATTTATTTATTTGCTAGCCTAAACAGAGCAAAAATTAAGTTTTTCATTTTTCACAGGTGTGCTAACAAGTTTTTAGTCCTCTGGAACAAAATGGTGATTTTTCACTGCACAGGTTATTTTTAATGATTTCTGCACTGCAAAAAGACAGAAAACACATTTTAATTTATAACTGGAGTTACAGTTCATATTTTTAGGTCCCCTTTTGACACAAGCTGTCCAAAGTCACTACAAGCAACATATCCAAAGCTCAACCCTAGCGGAGCTCTGGATTTGAAATGGTGCACAACTTTCAATTTTCATAGTTTGAATTTTAATTCAAAAACAGTTCATCAAAAGTATAAACATGTCTAATAGAGATTGTATTTTAGACTCTCACGAATCCAGGGAGTATTTTTGTGCATTTTTCTGATTTTTGTACGATTTTTAATGGATTTCACAAGATTCGGGAAAAACAAATCTAGTTTTAAGAATCTATTTTCGCAGGGAACCCTAGAACTTTCAAAACTTCGCGAACGAGTCCCTGGACTTTTGCACAGAGACCCCTAGACAAACGAAGACGATGAAGAAAGGCCCTCGGCTCTCGCCGGAGTTGCGCCGGCCAAACGGCGGCGAACTAGGCACGGGGAAGTGGGGGAAAAGGATCCTGGGCTCACCACGAGTCGTTTGGGGACGGTTTGGAGGCCGGGGGTGGTCGGAGTTGCGCCGGCGACGAGGTGGTGGCGGCGCAGCCGCTGCGGCTTCTACGCCGGTGAGCTCGGGGTCGTTCGCCGAGGTTCGAGGGGTCCTAGAGCACCAGTGGAGCTCGAGGAAGCCAATGGCGTGCTCGGTTGACCTCGGGGACGGCTCGGAGTAGGGGCTCGACGTGCGGGTGCTCCGGTGGCCGAAAATCGCGATTTGGGGGAAACCACGAATTCTCGCCGGAGAAGGGACAATAGCTAGGGGAAAGTGGGGGGATTTGAAGCTGGAGTAGAGGGCTAGCTTTGTGCGGGACGAATTTGGGAATGGTGGAGTGTGGAAGGGTGAATTTCTCGGAGAAGCTCGGCTCGGTTCGCGCGGCGCGAGGAAGAAGAAGACCGAGCGAGCGCGGGGAAGTGGAAATGGCCAAGTGAGCGAGTGAGAGGAGGGGTGGGAGTGCGCGGTGGAGTGCTTGGGCACGCGAGAGTGGCACAGTGCGGCCTCGGGAGCGTGCGAGCGCGTGGGTGGCTGTCGCGGTCGCCATTGATGGCGCGGCGATCTCGAACAGAGTGCACACGCGCGGTTGGGCGTCAAAGATCATCGCGTGATGAAGTGGAGATCCTCAGCAGAGGCTTTGGCGCGACGCGAACGGACTCTACCGCCTGCAGTGCGCTCGGCGCGGCGCGAGCGCGCGTGCGGCCACGGCGGCGCGCGACCGTATGATGGCGCTCCGCGGCGCGAGGCGAGGCGACGGCGGCGAAGTGATGGCTCGGGAGTGCGCGTGAGGAGAGAAGGTCGACGTGACGCGCCATTGATGCGCGCCGAGCTCGAACAGAGCGCGCGCGACACGATTGGGCGAGGAAGATTGTGGCGTGATCGCTGGGGATCCTCCACAGTGCTCCTTGGCGCGTAGCGAGCGAGCATCGCGACTGCGGGGCGGCGCTGCGCGGCTGCGACCAGTGCCGAGCGAGCTCGTCATGATGGCGCTCCGCTGGCGCGAGGCAGCAGTGCGCCGTTGCCCGCGAAGTGACGGTACGGAAGGCTTGGACAAACGCGTGAGGACAAGAGCTAGCTGCCGCCACGGCTCGGCCGACCCGACGCGGTCTCCGCCACACGCCGGCCACGTGGCGGCCGGACTCCGGCCGGAGCAGAGCGCGCCAGGGGCGAGCTGGCAGCCCCGTGGAGCTCCTTTGCCCCTTTTGAACCTTCTCCAAAAATTTGAGCTGAACTTCGAAACGTGTAAAATTAAAAGTTGGAGTTTGAGGTGTGGGACACAACTTTCGAGCTTGGACCAGGCACTTAGACCAGGCGCTACGGCGCTTCGAGCTTGAACCGCAAGCTCGAGCTCGCCGAGCCTCGAACGGTCGGAAACGCCACTCGAGGGTGGGTGCCCCCTCGAGCTTGGCTGCGAAGCCTCGAGCGTGACGGAACGTCGCTCGAGGGTAAGTGCCCCCTCGAGCTTGGCTGCGGAGCCTCGAGCGTGCTAACGTGCGGCCTCGAATCGTGACGGACTGCGGGGCCTCGAGGGTCCTATCGTGCGGCCTCGATTCGTGACTGAAACTTCTAGCTAGGCTCGATCGTCACGGACAATACTGGCTAGGCTCGATCGTCACGGACATACTTGCTAGGCTCGATCGTCACGGACATACTGGCTAGGCTCGATCATCAGGGACAATATTGGCTAGGCTCGATCGTGACGGACATACTGGGTAGGCTCGATCGTGACGGACATACTGGGTAAGCTCGATCGTGACGGACAATACTGGGTAATCTCGATCGTGACGGACATGCTGGTTCGAGGGTCAACAAGCGGAGCGAACGCCGTGGCGAGACTTGTTATGAAGGGCTGTATCTGTGATGACAGCAACTCTTATTGTCGGAGATTTTTAAGTTCAGTACCAAAATCTTGAGATTTCTGTTGGGTGTCACCAGACCTTTGTTTTTGAATTTCAGTCTGAATTTTTGGTCAATTTCTGAATTCTAACCCCATTGTTTTGCCTTATCTTCCTTTTATTAATTATTTTATTTAACCTCTCCCTCCTTTCTTAGACCCTTCAATAGTGTCACTAAACATCAGAGGTATAATGCTCAAAGAGAGTTTTCAATTTAAAGTCCTACCTCCTTTTATTTTGAGAGTAAAAATCTTATTTTAACTTAAAGTTAAAACATGGACACATACATGGAGGTTAAAAGCTTATTTATTTTATATGCTCAACTTTTAATTATCTCGTTAACAACTTGACATATATTAAATATTAATTAATTTACATCCTTTGTATTTTATGAAAGCTCATGTTGTGAACAAAATCTCATTTTATTACTAAAACCTCAAGATTGCCACATGTGGGCCATGATTAGATCTACAAGCTTTATTAGTCCAAGTGTTTAACCCTAACATTAAATCATTAACAATTATTTTACTAAAGAACATCAGGAGCACTCTAAATATTATTCTATTTATAGCCCAAGGTGAGCTCCTTTAAAAAGGGTGTGTGACCGTGTGTTTTTCATCCCATGTTTAAGTTGGTCTTTCAAACTTGATTTCCTATGTTTGGTAGATTAAGTATCTGAGTTATACATAACTCACCAAGGTTGCAAATGACATTTTTAGATACACAACTTTCATTTGAGAAAGTGGTTTGGTTTTATAATTAGAACATACTTTCCCAAACCTTTCATATTGATCAGACGTTTGTGATGTGCACAACTCTTATTTAAAATTTTAAATTAGAACCTTGCCTTCTGAAGGTCATTAATATCGTTAGTTGGAATTATTTCATGTGTTGACTTCACATGAGCCATTAGTCCTTTAAGACCTTTAGGGGCATAGAAGCATTACTTAATTTGCCGTTCAATCCTGATTTCTTTTTAGGAAATTTTTATGCGTCGTCTCGAGAGTATGTATTTAGAGTTTTGTCGTGCAACTTGTAAGAGAAGATGTTTAGATTTGTACTAGAAAAGTTTTTGTTGGGTTCAATTTCAAGAACCAAAGCACGAGTACAAACTTAACAATCCTCATGTATAATTCTCATTCCTACTAGTGATTTAGTTTCAGGGTTTATAGTTCCTTAATTTGTTTAATCACTCTTACTTATACGCTTTAAACACCAGGGGTGTTACACGGTCTTTAGCTCTTCGGGGTCCCCTTCTTCGGCCTGCTGCCTAAGAAACTCCTCGTAGGCATCCGGGTTGCGTGCCACCAATGAGTACTCATCGATGCGGGTGGAAGGTAGCCATCAGTGCTCTTGCGGACTATCTATCTCTGTTGAGCCATCTATGGAAGTGAAAATTATAGGAGGGCTAGAAAATTTTCACAAAGGACAGAGGTAGAATAGAACACCATTTTTCAATAGAAACTCAACTCTAGGATGTAAAATAATTTTTAGAGCAAGGATTAAGCAGGTTCTAATCGACCGTTCTATCTAGGCTGTGATCCTACAGTCAGCACGGCTCTGATACCAACTTTGTAACACCCAGATTTCCAAGAAATCCGAATGCTTCCATATGTGTGCCCAGGATGTCCACAGAACACATATAGATTACAAATATTGAATCACAGAGAACACAATGCTCGAATAAAATAGTTTATATCAGAGTTTAACACAGAACATAGTCTTAAACAAATAACACAGCGGAAGTCTTAATACTATTAAACGCCTCATAACTAGTAGAGCCTCAAATCCACAGGGACACCGACTGGTTGAACACAGCTTAGAAGTACAGCAGATCCTCCGGAAACTCAGCAAGCGACTGATCATTCATTGCTCCATCTGTTACCCATCCGGGATTTTGTTGAATAGTTGCAAGTGTAAGTAAACCATCTTACTTAACAAGTATAACACGGGTTATGCAAGGACAAAAGGCTTGACACGGTTATACTACATTAGCACTTTTAGTTGTTTCATTTTATTATCATCCAATTTACTACAAATGAGTAGAATCCCAAGTATAAACCCATTAATAAGGTATAAGTGATTATAGAATAAACCAACATCAACCACTAATATCATCTTCTAATCAAAAAGGATCCAGGCCGCTCGTGTCCGTGAGCACGGCTATCATGATAGATCAACACTCTGCAGAGGTTTCGCCCTTTACCCGCCGGTCACATAAATCCAAAAGAACTTATGTTACGAGGACTTTCACAAAACACCCTAACAAGCACAGTAGCCGTTTTGGTTCAACATAGGCAGCATAACCCGAGGCATCGAGATTGACGTACGCTCAGGGCGCAACGTGAGGGGGTCAATGGCGTCCAGAGCGAGAGCGCAATCATCGCAACGTGTGAAGCTGCCGTACATCGGGCGCTTACATCACGGGACTTTGCCTAACGGGGCATAGCCAACGGATAAAACCATCCTCGATGGATCAAACTATACTCTCACCCATGCACCCCACATACGCCTTTCGGTAACCACTAGCGAGCTAGAGACGTACAAGTTAATTATCCAAGACCAGAGCCATTATAGTTCCAACGGCGGCGAACAGGTTCCTGGGTTGCCGCTTTAAGAACCGGACCTTATGGAGAGACATTAGAACAAAGCACAAAGCACATGCTCTAATTCCCTAGATCAAACCTTATAGAGACACTAGAACAAAGCACACAGCACATGCTCTAGTTCCCTGAACCATGTTGCCAAAAAGCATCTTTTAATCATCATTGAAGTGAACCATTAGTTCAATATTGACATTAAAAATAAATGTTGGTTGCAGCGCGTAGCATAAACTAACCATAATGCATAGAACCCTGGGTAAACAAGGAATAAGGTAAAGACTAGGAACATCCTTAGCGTTTAACAATATTAGACACATGCACATGAGTTTGGGTGATTAAATGGTGTATAGGTAACAAGGATGGTCCGTATTATACTTGCCTTCCTCAGTGAACTGCTGCTGCACTTGATCTTCGAGAACGGGATCGTCGGCGAACCCGAACGGCTCGGCAACTACTCACATCGATCACCACACAAGCATCCACACATACATGCAAACAAGATATTTAATTAGAACAGTACACCAAACATAGACAAAAGATGTAAAGAAGGTGTTAGAGTTACTCTACGCTTCACTACGAACACACGAGCGTGAAAATCACTCAAATCGGAGTTAAAACGGAGAAACTACGCCTAAAACGGACTCTAGGGGCTTGCTGGTGAAGATTTTAGGCTTCCAGGGGTGTTTTTGAAAGAAACCAGGGACCTAAAACATAATTTTGTATAAAAACACGAGGGCTGCGGCGTAAAAACGACTTTCAGGACGGCGGGCGCTATTTTTCAAAAGTGCAGGGGCTAAACTGAAAGAAAAAGGACTAAACTGTAAATACTTTTGAATAGAGGTGGACCGCGGGTTGATTTTAAAAAACTGTAGGGGGTCTTTTGCAAAACCGCCATGGCAGCGGCTGGATGCTGACGTCGGCTGACGTCACGGCCTACTGTGCCGTGGACCGGCCGTAGACCGCGGTCCACGGGTCCACGGTGGACCGTGCTCGGTTTAGATCTGGGCCGTTGGATGGGAATCGGACGGTGGAAAACAGATCAGCTCAAAGGGAATCGGCCAGGGACTCGCCGGAGACGACGCTGCTGGGGCTTAGAGGGCTCCATAGCTCGCCGCGGATAGCTTGGGAGAGAGAGGAGACAACGGGGAAACGATTTTTGGGGTTGGAAACGGGGATTGGGCCACAGGGATGGTCGGCGACGAGCGGCGGCGACTTGACGACTCCGGTGAAGTCGTGCACGCACGAGAGGGCGAGAGAGAGGGGGTAAAGGGGCTCGGCGTGTTCCTCGGCTTACCCCGAAGCTCCACGACTCGACGTGGGCGGCAAAGCGGCGACGAGGCGTTGGATTGGTGGCGGCGGCGACTCGGATGCGGCGGCGCTAGGGTTTGGGCGCGAGCTCGAGGCACGAAGGAGAGAAGTTGGCGGCACTATATATGGGGGCTTGAGAGGAGTCTTAGCTGTGCGCTCCAAGCCGGGGAAGGCGGCGTACGCAAAGCGGACTCGCGGCGGCGCGGCGGTGGAGGAGCCCTGCTCGCTCACGATCGGAGGAAGAAGGAGAAGATGACAAGCGGGCCCGGGTGTCAGTGGCAGAGAGAGACGCGCAGCTGCGGGAGGAAGAGAGAGGCCGACAGGTGGGGTCAGGATGTCAGCGGCAGGGAGAGAGAGGAGGCGCGCGTGCTGGGCTGGGCTGCTCGCTGGGCCGTGGCCCTGCTGGGCCGCGCAGGGAGAAAGATGGGTTGGGCCGCGGGAAAAAGAAAAGAAGGAAGAAAGAGATGGGCCGCGCAGGAAAGAAAAAGAAAAAGGGCTGGGCTGCTGGGCTGAAAAGGAAGAAGGAAAAAGAGAGAAAAAGAAAAGATTTTTCTTTTATTCAAACTCTCATTTGAATTCAAATTCAAATTTTAATTCAACAATCAAAAACAAATGCACCAGCATGAATGCAACAAAAATGTTTCTATTTCCTATATTTGCTTTTAATTATTCAAAATTTTATTTTCCTACATTATTTATGAGCACTCAAATAGAAAAACCAATTAATTACTAATTTTTTTTTAAATAGTCATTTTCAGGGTGTTACATAACTCAAGATCATGCGTGGGGTAGTTTTGCTCATGAGGCCTAAGTGCTCGAGAAGCATAAGCAATGACTCGGTTCTCTTGCATGAGGACACAGCCAAGTCCGGTGCCTGAAGCATCGCAATAGACGTCATAGGGCTTGGTGCAATCAGGTTGAGCTAAAACTGGGGCTGAAGTTAAATGTTTCCTCAAAGTGTGGAAAGCTTCATCACATTTGTCATTCCACTCAAATTTGACTCCCTTCTTCAAGAGTTTGGTCATGGGTTTCGCAATCCGAGAGAAGTCCGGAATAAAACGGCGATAATAACCGGCTAAACCCAGAAAACTCCGAATCTCATGAACAGAGGTAGGTGGTTGCCAATCCAGCACCTCTTGCACTTTGGCTGGATCCACGGATATACCTTTCTTGGAAACCGTGTGACCTAAAAATTTCACACTCTCCAGCCAGAATTCACACTTGGAGAACTTGGCGTAGAGCTGGTGGTCTCTCAATCTTTGAAGAACAATGTGTAGGTGCTCGGCATGCTCTTCTTCATTCTTGGAATATATGAGAATGTCGTCAATGAAAACCACCACAAACTTATCTAGTTCTGACATGAAAACCGAATTCATGAGGTACATGAAATAGGCTGGGGCATTGGTGAGTCCAAAGGACATGACCAAGAATTCATAAAGTCCGTAGCGTGTAGAAAAGGCAGTCTTTGGAATGTCACAAGGTCGGATTTTTATTTGGTGATAGCCAGAGCGAAGGTCAATCTTGGAGAACACTCTGGCGCCAGCTAGTTGGTCAAACAGGATGTCAATGCGGGGAAGTGGGTACTTGTTTTTAATAGTCACCGCATTAAGAGGCCGGTAATCGATACACAACCTCAAGGAATGGTCCTTCTTTTTCACAAAGATAGCGGGACATCCCCAAGGTGACATACTTGGACGAATGAAACCCTTGTCTAGTAGTTCTTGGAGTTGAATTTTTAATTCAGCCAATTCATTGGGTGGCATTCTATATGGTCTCTTTGATATAGGTGCTGTGCCAGGTTGAAGTTCGATCACAAATTCAATGTCCCTATCCGGCGGCATCCCAGGTAAGTCATCCGGAAAAACATCGGCATACTCACATACCACCGGAATGTCCTTTAGTTGGGTTTCTACCATTGTATAAGCACACGCATTGACGCAAGTCCGCTATGGTAGATATAGCACACTAGGGCCATGCGTAGGCGAGTTTATTTCAACAACTCGTTCCGCAACACTAGCACAACCTTATGTTGAGTCATCCAATTGGCTCCCAAGACAATGTCAATCCCTTCCATACCAAGCAGAATTAAATCAGTAAGAAATATTTTACTTCCCAGCCTGATTGGAACTTTTCAGGAGACTTGGTTGGATGCTATTTTACCTCCCGTAGTTGATATCACATATGATGATTTGGTATGGTAAGATTTTAACCCACATTTTGCATGAAATCTGGTGCTTATAAAACTATGTGTTGCCCCGGAATCAAACAGTATCACAGCAGGTTGAGTGTGGATAGGGAAGGTACCAGTCATGTCTGGGGCTCCCTCGGGTAGGTCGGCCAAGGTGGTGTAGTTAAGCCGTCCTTGTCGGACCTACACATGCTGCTGTTGTTTGCCCTTGTTCTGCTGATTTCCCGGGCGCTGGTTCTGCTGCTTGTTCTGCGGGCAATCCTTGATAAAGTGACTGTTGCTGCCGCACTTGAAACACTGATAGCCGGCTCCAGGGCGAGCTGGTTGTTGTGCGTTCTGCCTTGGCGCCGGTTGCTGCTGCGGCGGTGGAGGGAAACGGGGCGCATTAGGCTGTGGTGGCCTGGCAACCCATCCACCTCCCTGAGGTGCCCTGGACTGTCCTTGCGGAGCAGCCGGAGGAACCAAGCGGAATCTCTACGGCTGCGCGCTCGAGGGTCCAGCGGGAGCTTTCCTCTTCTTTTCCGCCTTGTGCACTGTGTTGGCGTCTTCTTGGGCAATGGCGAGGTTCACAAGATCGCCATATGTGGCAGCACGGGTGGTAGCCAACTGAGCTTTCAACTTGGTATTGAGGCCACGTCGGAACCTCTCCAACTTCTTCTCGTCAGAATCGGCGTGATGACCCACGTACGGACACAGACCATTGAAGGCCTGGGCGTATTGGAGCACCGTGCGGGTACCCTGGGTCAGAGCCAGAAATTCGTTCAACTTCCGCTCTACCAAACCGGCAGGAATATGATGAGCCTTGAACGCAGTCTCGAACTCATCCTATTCAACCACATGACCCTCTTGCTGCAGGGCCAGGTAGTTCTCCCACCATAGGAGAGCTGGGCCGCGGAGCTGCTGCTCCACGAACACTACCTTGCGGTTGGAAGTGCAAGGCGTGGCCAGGATGGTGAACTTGGACTCGATGGCTCGAATCCACGTATCGGCCTCGAGGGGCTCATCGGCTCTCAAGAATATCGGCGGGTGGGTAGCCAGAAAATCCTCGTATCGGGCCACTTGAGGCTGAGGGGCCCATTGACCTCCCTGCTGTAGCATCTGCTGTTGCATCAATTGTTGTTGATGCTGCAGGTTCCGTAGGATCTCCGTTTGCGTAGCATACAACTGCTGCCACGTCGGAGGTTGCTGCGGTGGTGGAGGTGGTGGCGGTTGTTGCTGCCCCTCTGGCCCCTGCTGGTTAGCATTGGAGCCACTAGCGTCATGACCGCTACGGGTGATTGCCATCTGCAATAGGTACTTGTATTAGCCACATTTCATAAGCTTGCATAATTGATGACAAGATAGAACGTGACAATATATTGAAGTTTACTGCGTAGGAATGACATGTCAACACACAGTTCGGAAGAAAAATCATATCTCCCAACAGGAAGCGAGTCAAATGCTCCAATTCGGTCAGTAGCTCGAAAATTTCACGCTCTACAACTTTTGTATTGGGCTCAGAATCAAATTCGGACTGCAACTAAGCCGAAAAATTCAATCTTTAGCTCTCTGCGTTTGCTGTTTTACAGCAGGCCGAGCTGTAGTGTTTTGGTTGTCATTTTTATCTCGCTTAACCAATGAGGTTGAAAATTGGTGAACATTTTGTTTGACAAATTCCAAACAACTTTGTAGTTCACATCAAAGCCCAGAAATGAATGGAAAACCCATCAATAATTAAAACAAGGTTAGCTGCAGAATATTTTCTACACAGCCATTACATCCTTCAACAAGTTTTTGGATCACACAACCACACCATTAAATTACATTGTCTCCAAAAGATAAAAGGGGGAGCTCAACTCCATCTAGCCTATACAACATGAAGCCAAAATTTAGGCTAAGCGAAGGAGCAATCATGCTACTACCACTTCTTGAAGTCATCTAAGTTGTTAGCGGTAGCCTCGCTGCCCATAGGTGATGGTGGAGCTGGAAGGGGCGGCATATCATCCTCGGTATCCATGTCGGAGTCGGGGGCCTCTCCTTCTCCTTGCTCTCCCTCTTGCTCAAGAAGGTGCTGAGCATCATGGGCGGCTAGCTGAAACGGCCCGGATTTTCCAGACTGAAAACCCGACCCCCTGTACCCCTGTGGTAGTCCCTGGATCAGTCGCTACCGCGTACAGAAACCGCAACAGTCGAATAGCAGTTCCAAACTTCCGATAAAGCATCACAGAGTTAAGCAAGTTATTACATTCCCGACAAAGGGTTCAAAATATACGCCACGCAGGGCTAAACAAGCAAGTAAAAGACAGCTAGCGCTAGGAAGCTCGGCGGTAGGCCACCATCTTCACGTCTCTTCCACAGGCAGGCTTGAGCGTAGACCGTCGCCTAGTCGTACCAGTTGTCGAAGTTGGAGTCGAACTCCGCTCCATCTCCCAGATACTCACTCTCTGTTCCCAAGGAATGGAACAGGCACACGTCACCGACTGAATGCAGCTTTAAGTGGACTAACATGCTAATGGTATGTAATAAAGACAAGAAATATGGCTCGGGGTTTCCTAAGCAAGCGGCTTAATAATAAGAATATCTTCATCCCACCAATTCCCATATCACTGTCCCGGGCTAGTCCCATCATACGACGGGTTCCCGGCGGCATTCTCCTTGACACACACCTCCAACTCTCGGCGATGCGCAGCTTCATTCCTGGCATCTCAAGAGGGATAACCGGATCACAAGGCAGGCGGAGCACAACCTACCTCTCCCCGGCTACCCCTACGCCCTCACACTCTCTCCTATAGGGGGGAGAAAAGCATATCCCAAAACAATGGCCGACCATACTGAAGAACACTGCGCTATCCATGACCGAGATCACGGCTATACGTATAGATCATAACACTCTGCAGAGGTTGTACACCTGTACCCAACCCGGGCTGCGACTGGTAGCGAGCCAGTCGAGACGCAGCCCACAACTAGTAAACCTCCTAGTAAGAATGGCACCCTCCTGGTCTCCCGGGTCTGGATGCCTCCGTACGAAAACGTTGGCCCCAAGGAAATGTGAAAGCATACCACCAGAGCTGCCCATCGGGGGTGTAAGGCACGGGCACTCACCCCTCACACATACACAAACTGTGATCTCCGCATTCGGGTGCCACCTTAGCTAGGCTAGTCGTTACCGGTCACATCTCAGGCAAGTTGGCGTGTACGGTACAGTGAGCACAGGACAGTCAACAAGGTTTAAGGTACCGGTACGGGAGGCAGTCTTCTTCCTCACCCTCTCAAGTAACCTCCTACACCTGGCTCCAAGTCATCAAACCACTAGGGGGTCCAACCCCCCCTAGGGTACCCTAGGGGGCCATCTCCCCTAGAGCCCACGAGGTGACCCAGAAGTCATCTCACCCCGATATAAGATCAGGTTGTTATTACCCGCACCGGTAAGACCTAGTAAGGTCAAAATCGCCATACACCTTCCCAGTTTTATCCCCACACACACGCCAAGAATATCTACCACATATCCCGCACACAAGCAAGCAAAGCATCTCATCATCATCATATAACAAGGTACGATATGATAAGCAATAGGTAACAAGGCATACGATAAATAAGACAGGCTATGCAAGGTTCACAGCTCAAGCAACACATGCAAGCCTAGCGTATCTAATAAGCAATGCCTATAGGTTATCAAAGAAGCAGTCGGGCGTGAACCTGAGCAAGTGGGGTAGTCGTCCTCCTCGGCGAAGTAGTCCTCCTCAGTCAATGCTCCTCCGGCGGCGGCTCCTGATCGTAATTACGAGTAAGTCTAGGGGCCTATTTGCAAAGAAGAGCCAAATGGAACCCAAGAAAGACCCAACTAACTCCAATTGCATTTTTAAAGTGTTATTCATGATTTTAGAAAATTATAGAAGTTGGTTTCACATTTTTCCGAGTTAAACTGAATTAGTTATGAATTTTCTAAGTTTAAAGCATTTTCTGAATTTATTAAATGTATTTTGGAAAAAGGAAATCCCAGGAAAAACCACATGGCGCCACGTGGCCTGCTGACGTCATCATGACATCATGCTGACGTCAGCACAGGGGCCACCGGGTGATGACGTCAGCAGTGGGCCCTGCTGACGTCATCGTTGACCGGTCAACGGTCAACGGTCAAGGGTCAGCGCTAGTGGGCCCCACACGTCAGCGCGTGGGTCCCAGCGGACAGTGGGGGCCAGTCACCGACTGGTGGGCCCCCGCGGTCAGTGCGGCGCGCGGCGCGGCTCGGCCATTGGGCCGAAACCGGCCATGGGCCAGGCGCGGCCCAAAATGGCGCGGCCCAGCCAACGCGGCGCGCGGCCCAGGGATCCGCTGCGGCTGCGCAGCGATCCCGTGCGGCCAGCGCCGTGTGGCCCGCACAGCGCGAGCGTGGGGCGGCGCCGCGAGCGCGCCTGCCAGGCGTTCGGTGAAATGCCGCAATGGCATGACCGAACGCCGGCGAGCGAACGCTCGACGCGTTCCCGAGCCCGCAAGGCACCGTGTACGTGTGTGCGTGTGCGCGTTCGCGTGCGCAAGCCAACGCACCGTGCACGAGTGCGTGCGCGGGCGTGGCGAGGCGCTGCGACGCGGCTCGGCGGCCGGGATGGCTCGCCGCGACGGCGAACCGTGGAGCGGCGGCTGCGCGCGCCCACGGTCGCGTCCAAGGCCAAAAAGGCGCTAGCTTGGGCTCCTGCAAGCGGCACGACGGCCGGACAGAGGGGTAGGGGGGGTCCTAGGGCGGCGGCGCGCTAAGGGTGGCTTACGGCGACCCGCCGGAGCAGAGCGAGGCGCGGCGAGGCAAAAGCTCACCTAGGGCTCGAAAAAGAAGAGTTTGGCGACGCGGGAAGTTCGACGAGGCAGTGGCGAGTCGAGGCGGTAGGCGCGAAGTCGAGGTACAGCTTGTGGTCGGCGTTCGTCCTCGTCCCCGGCTCGGCGGCGTCGACGTCGGTGCGCGGCTCCCTTGGTGGCGTGGCTCGGTGCTCCTCCTCGTCCCGCGAGGTCCGCCTTGGCTCGAGGCACGGCAAGGCACCTCCTTGCCGCGAGCCTCTCCCTTCTCCTCCTCTTCTTCCCTTCCCCCTCTTCTTCTCCTCTTCCGGTGGCGGCGGTGGAAAGGGGAAAACCCCAAATTGACGGCTAGGGTTTCAATTGAGGCTGCCTAGGGTTTAAATAGGATAGCGGCTAGGGTTTGAGGGGGTTCCCGGGGTGGTTGGTAGGGCGAGCGGCGGGGATCCTCGGCGTCCGCGCCGGTGGACATGCGGCGAGCATCTAAGGGTGTAGCGGCTAGGGTTTTGAGGGGCAAAAGGGGCTCACGGGTGCGCGGGGTAGGTAGGGCACGAGGGCGGCTTCTAGAGGCTTCCGCGGCGCGGCTCGGCAGCGCGGGAGAGCGGCCGGCGACAGGGTCATGCGAATCGCGTGACCCTGTCGCGAGGTTGAAGGGAAAGCTGACGGGTGGGGCCAGCCCGTCAGCGAGAGAGAGTGAGAGAGCGCGGCGCGCGTGGGGAAGAAAGAGAGGGCCTGACAGGTGGGACTGGTGCGGCAGAGAGAGAGAGGGATGGCGCGGCGCGCGCGGTTCGGCGCCGACAGGTGGGACCCACCTGTCAGCGAGAGCGGGCGCGCGAGCGCGGCTGGGCCGGCGGCCTGCTGGGCTGCGACGCGAGAAAGAGAAAGAAAGAGAGAGGGAGAGAGAGAGAAAGAGAAGTGGGCTGGGCTGGTTCCTTGGTTAGGTTTAGTTAGAGCCCAAGTTAGTTTTAGGTTTAGAATTTGAATTTAAATTCAAATTCAAAACCCCACACAAAGATCCAAATAAAACCAAAGAGAGATCCAAATGCCACTCTAGCATTAACAAGGTCCTTAGGCAATAAATCCACTTTTCCTAGGAATTTTCGAGGAGAGAGAAGAAGGCAACCTTAGGGTAAACCAAACTTTTCAAGCACAACAAAAGTTTCAAAAATTTTCACATTTTGAAATTAGTGGACTGTTACAGACTCCCCCCCTTAAAAGAATCTCGTCCTCGAGATTAAAGAACTAACCTCGGATTCGAAGAGGTACGGGTACAACTCCTTCATCTCGGTTTCTTTCTCCCAGGTAGCTTCTCGTTCCGTGTGGTTGCTCCACAACACCTTGCATATTGGAATGTTTGTCCTTCTGGTCCCCTTTGTTGCCCGGTCCAAGATCTTCACCGGGTGCTCCAGGTATTCCAGGGTCTCCTGCAGGTCTAGCACATCCGCTGGAACTCGATCCTCCGGAACCCTCAAACATTTTCTCAACTGGGACACGTGAAACACCGGATGTACTCCTGCGAGTTCTTGCGGTAACTTGAGCTGGTAGGCCAAACTGCCAATCCTCTTCTCTATCTGGTATGGGCCGACGAACCTCGGTGCAAGCTTCCCTTTCACATGGAACCTCTTCGTGCCTCTAAGTGGGGAAACCTTTAAGTACACGTAGTCCCCAACTTCAAAGGTTAGCTCCCGTCTCCTTTTGTCGGCGTAGCTCTTTTGTCTGGTCTGGGCTATCTTGAGGTTTTCCCGGATCTTGGCCACATTCTCTTCGGCTTGTTTAATCATATCGGGTCCAAAGATGATCCGTTCTCCGGTCTCAGACCACATCAGGGGTGTCCTGCACTTTCTTCCGTAGAGAGCCTCAAAAGGTGACATCTGCAAGCTCTCTTGATAACTGTTGTTGTACGAGAACTCGGCATAGGGTAAGCTCTTCTCCCAATCCGGCCCATAGGTCAACACGCAGGCCCTCAACAAATCTTCCAGAATCTGGTTCAACCTTTCTGTCTGCCCGTCAGTCTGCGGGTGATAAGCTGAGCTATACTTCAAATCAGTTCCCAGAGCTCGGTTCAAACTCTGCCAGAACCTAGAGGTGAACTCTGACCCTCGGTCCGACACTATGCTCTTAGGTGCGCCATGCAGCTTTAGGATCCGGTCTACATACAACTCTGCCAGTTGCTCTGTCCTGTGGTTTTCTTTAATGGGTACGAAGTGAGCTACCTTGGTCAAACGGTCAACAATGACCCAAATGGCGTTGTGGCCCTGCTGGGAGCACGGCAACCCAACCACGAAGTCCATGCCAATTTCATCCCATTTCCACATAGGAATCTCCAGGGGCTGTAATAGTCCCGCTGGTCTTTGATGCTCGGCCTTGATCCTTTCGCAAGTGTCGCATCGGGCTACGTACGTGGCGACGTCTCCCCTCATATTCTTCCACCAAAAACGGTCCTTCAGATCCTGATACATCTTCGTGCTGCCCGGGTGTATGGAATACCTTGAGTGGTGCGCTTCCCTTAGGATAGCTTCTCGAATCTCCTTGTCCCGAGGTACACAGATGCGATCCCCAAGCCACACTGTGCTTTCCTCATCTACCCGGTAGTCCGTCATTTTTCCCTCGGACTGGAGTCTCAGGATTCTCTTGATCTCAGGGCATCTCTGCTGCGCTAGCTTGATTCGGTCCTCTAGATCATACTTCACCCTTAGCTCGTGGAGCTGGCCTTGTTCAACGATCTCCAGCTTCATCTTCGAAAGTTCTTCATACAGCTCAGGCCGGCTCTCCTTTACCATGAGGTTGTTGCAATACACCTTGCGGCTCAGAGCGTCTGCCACCATATTGGCCTTGCCTGGGTGATATTGTAGGTTCACATCATAGTCCTTTATCAACTCCAACCATCTACGCTGCCGCATGTTCAGCTCGGACTGGGTGAAGACATACTTCAAACTCTTGTGGTCGGTGTAGATGTCGCACTTGTTGCCAATCAGATAGTGTCTCCATATCTTCAGAGCATGGACTACCGCTGCTAGCTCCAGATCATGGGTAGGGTAGTTCTGCTCATGCTTCCTTAGCTAGCGGGAAGCGTATGTCACAACCTTGCCTCCTTGCATCAGCACGCATCCGAGTCCCTGTCTCGAGGCATCACAGTAGATTACAAAGTCCTTCCGGATGTCCGGTAAGGTTAGTACTGGGGTAGTGGTGAGGCGGCTCTTGAGCTCCTGAAAGCTGGCCTCACACTTCTCAGTCCACTCGAAAGGTGCATCTTTCCTGAGTAGTTCTGTCATGGGCTTAGCAATTTTTGAGAAGTTCTCGATAAATCTTCGGTAGTAGCCAGCCAAGCCCAAGAAACTTCTGACTTCTGAAACATTTTTCGGTTGCTGCCACCCTGATACTGCCTGAATCTTCTCGGGGTCTACAGCAACTCCTTCGGCGGTCAACACGTGGCCTAGGAAAGCCACCCTTTTCATCCAAAACTCGCATTTGTTGAATTTGGCGTATAACTGATTCTGCCTCAGCTTCTCTAGCACGATCCTCAGATGTTCCTCGTGTTCTTCCTCCGTCTTTGAGAAGATGAGAATGTCATCGATAAAAACCACAACGAACTTATCCAGTTCATCCATAAAGACCTTGTTCATCATGTTCATGAAGTAGGCAGGGGCATTGGTTAGACCAAAAGACACGACAGTGAACTCAAAAAGGCCATACCTGGTGGTAAAAGCCGTCTTAGGGATATCTTCTGGCCTGATCTTCATTTGATAGTACCCTGACCGTAGGTCAATCTTGCTGAAGAACTTGGCCTTCCTCAGCTGATCCAGTAGGTCATCAATCCTCGGCAGCGGGTACTTGTTCTTGATGGTGACCGCATTGAGAGCGCGGTAATCAATACACATCCGCAGGGTTCCGTCCTTCTTCTTGACGAACAACACGGGCGATCCCCATGGCAAAGCGCTCGGTCGGATGTAGCCCTTCTCCTGTAGCTCCTTCAGCTGCTTCTTCAGTTCTTCTAGCTCCACTGATGACATTCGGTACGGCTGCTGTGCGATAGGCGCCGTTCCTGGCACCAGATCGATCACGAACACCACGTCCCGATCCGGTGGAAGTCCTGGTAACTCCTCCGGGAATACGTCTGGGAATTCACGCACTACTGGGACGTCATCCATAGATATCTCCACCTTTGGTTCATCTTCTGCATCAGCTCTCTCCAGCATTGGACACAGCTGAGAGACTCGTGACGACTCAAGTGGTACCAATTCAACCTTCCCACCCTCTGGGTGAACCAAGGTGACAAGGCGGGGGTCACAAGAGATTACGCCCTTATGAGCAGTTAACCAATCCATCCCAAGGATCACATCTATTCCATCGGACTTTAGAACCGTCAGGTTGGCAAGGAACTCCTGACCTCCCAAAAGCATACGGACTCCCTTGCACACTAAGGTGCACCTCAAATCACCTAAGGGTGAGCTGGTGACTATAGGTTGTGCTCGCAACTCAACGGGGAGAGACTGCTTGTCCACAAACTTGGTTGAAACAAAAGATCCAGTAGCTCCAGAGTCAAAAAGAACCAAAGCAGGTACATTGTCAACTAAAAACTCACCGATCACCACGTCGGGCGTGTCCCTGGCCTCCTCCTCTGTAAGGTGGTTGAGTCAGCCTCGGACCTCTGGAGTTGGTGCTCGGGCTGGGGTAGGTGTGCTCCTTGTAGCTGATCCCGGAGCGCGTGCTGGTGTAGCGGCTCCCTTCTTCTCAGGACACTCGAACGAGCGGTGTCCGGGCTTCCCACAAGCGTAGCAGGTGTAGGCAGGCTTCTGTGCTGATGCCGGTCTGTTGAAACCTCCTCCTGGCGAAGCAGTGGTGCCGTTGCCCCGGGTACTGGGGTTGGTAGAGTTGTTCCCACCAAAGCTGCGCCCGAACTGACGGGGTCCTGGTCGGAAACCTCCACCTCTCTGTGGGTAGCTGGGCACAAACCTCTGGGCAGGCCTGTCGTGGTTCTGGAACTCTGGCTTCCTCTTCTTGTTCCTGAGACTGTCCTCCAGGTCGAGCCTCTCTCGCTCGATAGCAATGGCACGGTCAACCATGCTACGGAAACTCCTGTGCTCAGAAGTGACCAGTCCCTGGCGGATCCCACGGTGCAAACCTCTCTTGAACCACAGCTGCTTCTGATCATCATTACGGGTCTCATCTGGGGCATACCTCATCATGCGCAGGAAGTGCTGCAGATATTCCTCGACACGCAGGGTGCCCTGGGTCATGGTGCGAAACTCCTGTGCCTTCTGTAGCATCACCTCCTTCGGGATGTGGTGGTCCCGGAAAGCCTTGCAAAACTCATCCCAAGTGACGGCAGCTGGGTTGGGGTGAGTCTCACAAAAGCTGTCCCACCAGGCCTTAGCAGACCCGGTCATCTGGTGTGCGGCGATCGCCACACACACCTCATCATCGCAATCAGTGAGATCCAGCTTTGACTCGATAACCCTCAGCCAGTCCTCTGCATCCAGTGGATCGGTAGAATGGTCGAAGGTAGGTGCCTTGAGACGGATGAATCCTTCAATCTTCTTCTGCAAGTCCACAACTGGTGGGTGACGGTGACCCTGCTATCCCTGCTGTCCTTGGAAAGCGGCAACCATATCGGTCATCCGCTCCATCACACGAGTCTGTCTCTCCAGGATATCGGCCAGGTTGGGAGCCTGAGGTAACTGCTCCTGAACTGGCGGTACGTACCCCTGAGCTCCATTGCCTGCCGCGGGCTACGGCGCAGGCTCAACCTCGATCTCCTCCTGGTCGTCCCTCTGCTCAGCGTTGACCACCGGTGGCGGGTCAACGGGCGCAGGCGCTGGGGCAGGTGCTGGCACAGCCGCGGGCTGCGGTGCCCGACCCCGAGCACGCCTCAAGCCTCGGCCCAAAGGCGCGGCGTCCTCCTGGGCGGCTTCCTCGAAGCGCGGAGCGAGCCTGTTGGATCTCCGGATTGACATCTTCTGCACACAAGCGCGGGTTGCAGACAAAAGAGGGGTCAAGGGGGGGTTAGCCTCACAGCCACACTAAGGGGGAGTATAACACAACAGGATTCATACAAGAAACAAAGTAGTTTGCCTAATATAAATTCTACCAAACAGGGGGAACAACGAAGAAACTCACAAGAACATTCATTAAAATCCAAACACAACAGTCAACGAATACAACAAAGTGGTGTCTCCAGGCTACTCCTAAACCCGGAGGACACACGCGGAGCGACTCTACATCGTGGTCACTTACAAAAGATGGGGTTCAACACTACCCACAAAGGACTTGACACTAAACATGACAGACTTGCCGGAATGGGTCATCGGCTCACAAGATTATTCTAGGTATCTTACATCTCTGCCTAGGTCCTGAACTCTACTGGTCGGTCTCCTGCTCCTCCTGAGCCCGCTGAGCGCACGCCCGGTCGTACTCCTCGAGGTGTACCTCGGACCCTGGTCCCCAGAAGTACCGAAGGAAAGGATCGTCACGGCGTGGCTTCTTGAGCGCAGGTGCTGGCTCCACCTCCTGCTGCTCTCCGTCCTTGTACTCCGCGAGGACCCATGCCTCCAGATCTCTCAGTCTGCGTGCCTCCTGTCGGTGGTACTCAAGCTCCTCCTCAGTGCGAATCAGCTCAGCGTCCATCGTGTCCAGGTACCCCACGGTCTCACGTAGCTGAGTACTCTTGCGTCCGAGCTCCTGGATTCGCTCCTCCAGTTCCTCCTTCACCTTGGCGATCCTCGTCTGGTAAGTAACCCTCACGGTAAGATCCATCGTCATCAGCTGCCTTATCGCGTGAGCCTTCTGGTTGTTGAGATTCACCAGCTCTTGGAGCTCAGCTATCAGCTCCTGGATCTCCTCATCGGTGACCTCTCGGTAAGTCTGCAACTTCTGGAAGGCCTTGTCCCTGGCGGCGAGAGCCCTCCTCTTCCGGCGAGTGAGATCATCCAGGTGAATCTTGAAAGTCTTATGCTGCTCCTCCATCTCCTCCTCTAGCTCATGCTGCCGAAGTGACCCTGCCATCACCTCATCAACCAGTATCTTCTTCTCCTTGGAAAGCTGAAGGTTGCTCTGTACGAGCTCTGCCTTTTCCTTGGCGAGCTGATCCATCTTCTTCTTGAGCTCTTCCTTCTCCCTGCGTAGCATTCCCACATCATGATCCCTGCGGTGAAGCTCCCGGTCCATGGCGTGGATACAACGGGCACCCACCCGAAGCTGCTCCTCTGGCTCTGCAAGGGCATCACGATGGTAGCGACGCACATTCTCCGCTAGGTGCTTCTGTGTAAAGAGCGCCTGAGGGAGGTAGCGGTAGGGGGTGTCCTCCAGCCTCTCACCGATCTCAGCGTGCACCCATCTGACAGCCTCCCTTGCTGCTGTCTGGATGGCATTGGCTGTACCTTCCTCCTGAGCTCGCACGATGGTCCCTTTGAACTCTGGCACCATAGGATCTGCTCCGATCCTCACGGTCACGACAGCCTGGCCTTCCTCCTCTGATCCCTGAACTTTCCCCTGGTAGACAGCCTTGGTGTTCAGTCCCGCCCTCTCGATCATCTCGTCTAGCAGAGCTGGGAAACCTCGGTAGCTGGCGGGGCTGATCTCAAACGGTCTCCACTCCTGGGGCTCCATCTGGACAAGGTAGAGGTCAAGTCAGCGAGAGAAGGAAGCAATTTTTCCAAAACAAAGTTCAAGGCGAGAAGTCAAATTTTTCAACATACAAGGTTTTATATACAATAGAGCGTAGTAAGAGTCCTATTACTAGCGGCCAAACCTAAGGCTGCGGTCTAAGGTCAAGCTTGGCTCTGGTACCAACTGAAATGGCCCGGATTTTCCAGACTGAAAACCTGACCCCCTGTACCCCTGTGGTAGTCCCTGGATCAGTCGCTACCGCGTACAGAAACCGCAACAGTCGAATAGCAGTTCCAAACTTCCGATAAAGCATCACAGAGTTAAGCAAGTTATTACATTCCCGACAAAGGGTTCAAAATATACGCCACGCAGGGCTAAACAAGCAAGTAAAAGACAGCTAGCGCTAGGAAGCTCGGCGGTAGGCCACCATCTTCACGTCTCTTCCACAGGCAGGCTTGAGTGTAGACCGTCGCCTAGTCGTACCAGTTGTCGAAGTTGGAGTCGAACTCCGCTCCATCTCCCAGATACTCACTCTCTGTTCCCAAGGAATGGAACAGGCACACGTCACCGACTGAATGCAGCTTTAAGTGGACTAACATGATAATGGTATGTAATAAAGACAAGAAATATGGCTTGGGGTTTCCTAAGCAAGCGGCTTAATAATAAGAATATCTTCATCCCACCAATTCCCATATCACTGTCCTGGGCTAGTCCCATCATACGACGGGTTCCCGGCGGCATTCTCCTTGACACACACCTCCAACTCTCGGCGATGCGCAGCTTCATTCCTGGCATCTCAAGAGGGATAACCGGATCACAAGGCAGGCGGAGCACAACCTACCTCTCCCCGGCTACCCCTACGCCCTCACACTCTCTCCTATAGGGGGGAGAAAAGCATATCCCAAAACAATGGCCGACCATACTGAAGAACACTGCGCTATCCATGACCGAGATCACGGCTATACGTATAGATCATAACACTCTGCAGAGGTTGTACACCTGTACCCAACCCGGGCTGCGACTGGTAGCGAGCCAGTCGAGACGCAGCCCACAACTAGTAAACCTCCTAGTAAGAATGGCACCCTCCTGGTCTCCCGGGTCTGGATGCCTCCGTACGAAGACGTTGGCCCCAAGGAAATGTGAAAGCATACCACCAGAGCTGCCCATCGGGGGTGTAAGGCACGGGCACTCACCCCTCACACATACACAAACTGTGATCTCCGCATTCGGGTGCCACCTTAGCTAGGCTAGTCGTTACCGGTCACATCTCAGGCAAGTTGGCGTGTACGGTACAGTGAGCACAGGACAGTCAACAAGGTTTAAGGTACCGGTACGGGAGGCAGTCTTCTTCCTCACCCTCTCAAGTAACCTCCTACACCTGGCTCCAAGTCATAAAACCACTAGGGGGTCCAACCTGTGGCGGTTCCACTCCGAAATTATTCCAAGTTAAGTACCTCGGGACCACTAATCAAGTAGTCAGGCACTTAATCCGGAATAAGCTGGAGCGCCGTCGGATTAAACCCGATTAACCACGTTCTTTTCTCGATCGAAACAACAGGACGCCCACACGAAGGTGAGTTCCAGAGATTACAACATTCCACAATTTAACATACATAAATAGGTATCACAAGTTATTACAAACCAAGTTCAATTTAAATCAGAGTACAAAGTCTTGCAGCGGAAATAAAAGTTTCTTTGCAGCGGAAGTAAATAAACTAACGACGACACAAATAACACCATGCTGAAGCCTGCCACGGTGCTACTCCTCCTGATCCTCGGCAGAGGACGGAACCCATTCGATGTGCCAGCCAGGTGGAACCTGGGTAGGCCAAGACAAGGCATCGACATCCAAAGGTGTACCTGTAAATCAATGCCACAAGCAAGGCTGAGTATACTAATACTCAGCAAGGCTTACCCGTCGGGTGAAAACTACATCACCGACATCTAGACCATGAGAGGCTTTTGGCTGGTGGGTTTGTTTGCCAAAAAGCAACTAAGAGTAGGTCCTTGCTTTCAAGTTTTAGCATCATATTCTAGTAGATTTAACCATTCTAGATTAGCATCCTTCCTAAGCATACAAGTGGTGCAATACAATTTAATTCATACAACAAGTTTATCAATCTCAAAGTTCCACTTGTTACTCAATGTAGCAAGGCGGTCAAGCAGTCTCATTAACCGCGAGAAGCGGACAGTTCGAACCGAATTTGTGCTACCTGGCCAGGGGAAACCCAACACACACGGATACTCTGCTTGCTATAAAAGGTACAAGCATTTCCCAACCTTTCCCATCGATCCACAATTCGGAACCGGGTCCATTTCCTTAGGATAAAGGTTTACTGCTTCACTCACAGCATCACGCATATATCCACAAGTGTACGGCAGGGGAAAACAAAGTTTCCAAGGAGAGATGGCTATCGGCCCTAGCTGCTTCAATCTGGTACCGGGCTTACCGATCCCCATACATCGGCATGCATGTGGTACGTTCAAAAACTTGACACACTCAACCACACGTTTCGACCTTAAATCAATTATCATACACGGACGGGAGATCTACATCTATCATCCCGCCCGTCAATCCTTATGATTCCAACATAAGTAAAGACAAGCAATTCCTATGTCTCGCGAGTGACAGGAAATCACTCGACTTGTAACGGGCCTATAGCAATGCACTATCGATACCTTTCATACTAGTATTGCAAGTCATAGGTACTAGGAAAATGTGCAGCTAAGGTATTCAATCAACTCCTTGAACGTAAATGCACAAGCATAGAGAAGTCATGATGCATAATTGGTAAAGTCAGGTTATGCTCCGGGGCTTGCCTTCTTGCTCGGACTGGGGGTTAGCCTCCGGGTTGGTCGATCCTGCACCGGCACCTTCCTCCGGGACTTCTTCCTCGTCTGCGGGAATGAGGTGGTAGTTGCCGTCCGGGATGGCGCCTTCTACATGAGATGCATAACTTAGGGTGGCTGTTCTGGAATTTCAGATTCCATTTATTTTATTCTAACTAACTACAAAAAGGTTTATTCTTTTATATAAATCGATTTCCATCTAGATTACTTTGCATTTTTGTTTCTCCTTTTCTGCTCATCATTTTTATCTATAAACTTTATGACAGCTACTGGAGTATAAGAGCTAAGCTCACTCCAAAATTTAGCTAAATCTGAGCTACACATAATTTATTAAAATTAATTCAATCTGCTGCCTGCAGAAATGAAATAAATTCATATAAAATTGGAAATACATCCAATTCAGGAAATCTTCCTACCAAAGCTAGTCATAAGTACAAGGAGGGCTCTGGCCAAGTGGTGGCTCAAAACAACCCTTGGGTAGTCCTTAATAAATTCCTATCCAAAAACACATATTTATTTATTTGCTAGCCTAAACAGAGCAAAAATTAAGTTTTTCATTTTTCACAGGTGTGCTAACAAGTTTGTAGTCCTCTGGAGCAAAATGGTGGTTTTTCACTGCACAGATTATTTTTAAAGATTTCTGCACTGCAAAAAGACAGAAAACACATTTTAATTCATAACAGGAGCTGTAGTTCATATTTTTAAGTCCCCTTTGGACACAAGCTATCCAAAGTCACTACAAACAACATATCCAAAGCTCAACCCTAGCGTAGCTCTGGATTTGAGATGGTGCACAACTTTAGGTTTTCATAGTTTGAATTTTAATTCACATACAGTTCGTCAAAAGTACAAACATGTCTAATGGAGATTGTAGTTTAGACTCTCACGAATCGAGAGAGTATTTTTGTGCATTTTTCTGATTTTTGTACGATTTTTAATGGATTTTACAAGTTTCGGGAAAATCAAACCTAGACTTAAGAATCTTTTTACGCAGAGAACCCTAGACCTTTTAAAACTTCGCGAACCAGTCCTGCACTTTTGCACAGAGGCCTCTAAACAAAGGTAGACGGTGAAGAAAGGTCCCTGGGGCCTCACCGGAGTTGCGCCGGGCAAACTACGGCGAACTAGGCACGGGGAAGTGGGGGGAAATGATCTTGGGCTCACCACGAGTCGTTTGAGGACGGTTTGGAGGCTGGGGGAGGTCGGAGTTGCGCCGGCGACGAGGTGGTGGCGGCGCGGCCGCCGCGGCTTCTACGCCGGTGAGCTCGGGGTCGTTCGCCGAGGTTCGAGGGGTCCTAGAGCACCAGTGGAGCTCGAGGAAGCCAATGGCGTGCTCGGTTGACCTCGGGGACGGCTCGGAGTAGGGGCTCGACGTGCGGGTGCTCCGGCGGCCGGAAATGCGGACTTGGGGAAAATCCGATTTCTCGCCGGAGAGTTGGGGATAGCTCGCGAGAAGTGGGGGATTGGAAGCTAGGGAAGGTGGTCTAGCTCTGTGTGCGAGGGATTTGGGAATGGTGGAGTGTGGGAGGCGAATTTCTCGGAGGAGCTTGGCTCGGTTCGCGCGGCGCGAGGAAGAAGAAGACCGAGCGAGCGCGGGGAAGTGGAAAATGGCCAAGTGAGCGAGTGAGAGGAGAGGTGTGGGTGCGCGGTGGAGTGATTGAGCACGCGAGAGTGGCACAGTGCGGCCTCGGGAGCGTGCGAGCGCATGGGTGGCTGTCGCGGTCGCCATTGATGGCGCGGCGATCTCGAACAGAGCGCATACGCGCGGTTGGGCGTCAAAGATCATCACGTGATGAAGTGGAGATCCTCAGCAGAGGCTTTGGCGCGACGCGAACGGACTCTACCGCCTGCAGTGCGCTCGGCGCGGCGCGTGCGCGCGTGCGGCCACGGCGGCGCGCGACCGTATGATGGCGCTCCGCGGCGCGAGGCAGCAGTGCGCCGTCGCCCGCGACGTGACGGTACGGAAGGCTTGGACAAACGCGTGAGGACAAAAGCTAGCTGCCGCCGCGGCTCGGCCGACCCGACGCGGTCTCCGCCACACGCCGGCCACGTGGCGGCCGGACTCCGGCCGGAGCAGAGCGCGCCAGGGGCGAGCTGGCAGCCCCGTGGAGTTCCTTTGCCCCTTTTGAACTTTCTCCAAAAATTTGAGCTGAACTTCGAAACGTGTAAAATTAAAAGTTGGAGTTTGAGGTGTGGGACACAACTTTCGAGCTTGGACCGGCACTTCGACCAGGCGCTACGGCGCTTCGAGCTTGAACCGCAAGCTCGAGCTTGCCGAGCCTCGAACGGTCGGAAACGCCACTCGAGGGTGAGTGCCCCCTCGAGCTTGGCTGCGAAGCCTCGAGCGTGACGGAACGTCGCTCGAGGGTAAGTGCCCCCTCGAGCTTGGCTACGAAGCCTCGAGCGTGACGGAACGTCGCTCGAGGGTAAGTGCCCCCTCGAGCTTGGCTGCGAAGCCTCGAGCGTGACTGAACGTCGCTCGAGGGTAAGTGCCCCCTCGAGCTTGGCTGCGAAGCCTCGAGCGTGACGGAACGTCGCTCGAGGGTAAGTGCCCCCTCGAGCTTGGCTTCGAAGCCTCGAGCGTGACGGAACGTCGCTCGAGGGTAAGTGCCCCTCGAGCTTGCTAACGTGCGGCCTCGAATCGTGACGGACTGCGGGGCCTCGAGGGTCCTATCGTGCGGCCTCGAATCGTGACGGAAACTACTGGCTAGGCTCGATCGTCACGGACATACTGGCTAGGCTCGATCATCACGGACATGCTCGATCGTCACGGACATACTGGGTAAGCTCGATCGTGACGGACATCCGGGCTAAGCTCGATCGTGACGGACATACTGGGTAAGCTCGATCGTGACGGACAATACTGGGTAAGCTCGATCGTGACGGACATGCTGGTTCGAGGGTCAACAAGCGGAGCGAACGCCGTGGCGAGATTTGTTATGAAGGGTTGTATCTGTGATGACAGCAACTCTTATTGTCGGAGATTTTAAGTTCAGTACCAAAATCTTGAGATTTCTGTCCTTATCTTCCTTTTTATTAATTATTTTATTTAACCTCTCCCTCCTTTCTTAGACCCTTCAATAGTGTCACTAAACATCAGAGGTATAATGCTCAAAGAGAGTTTTCAATTTAAAGTCCTACCTCCTTTTATTTTGAGAGTAAAAATCTTATTTTAACTTAAAGTTAAAACATGGACACATACATGGAGGTTAAAAGCTTATTTATTTTATATGCTCAACTTTTAATTATGTCCTTAACAACTTGACATATATTAAATATTAATTAATTTACATCCTTTGTATTTTATGAAAGCTCACATTGTGAACAAAATCTCATTTTATTATTAAAACCTCAAGATTGCCACATGTAGGCCATGATTAGATCTACAAGCTTTATTAGTCCAAGTGTTTAACCCTAACATTAAATCATTAACAATTATTTTACTAAAGAACATCAGGAGCAATCTAAATATTATTCTATTTATAGCCCAAGGTGAGCTCCTTTAAAAAGGGTGTGTGACCTTGTGTTTTTCATCCCATGTTTAAGTTGGTCTTTCAAACTTGATTTCCTATGTTTGGTAGATTAAGCATCTGGGTTATACATAACTCACCAAGGTTGCAAATGACATTTTTAGATACACAACTTTCATTTGAGAAAGTGGTTTGGTTTTATAATTAGAACATACTTTCCCAACCCTTTCATATTGATCAGACGTTTGTGATGTGCACAACTCTTATTTAAAATTTTTAAATTAGAACCTTGCCTTCTGAAGGTCATTAATATCGTTAGTTGGAATTATTTCATGTGTTGACTTCACATGAGCCATTAGTCCTTTAAGACCTTTAGGGGCATAGAAGCATTACTTAATTTGCCGTTCAATCCTGATTTCTTTTTAGGAAATTTTTATGCGTCGTCTCGAGAGTATGTATTTAGAGTTTTGTCGTGCAACTTGTAAGAGAAGATGTTTAGATTTGTACTAGAAAAGTTTTTGTTGGGTTCAATTTTTCAAGAACCAAAACACGAGTACAAACTTAACAATCCTCATGTATAATTCTCATTCCTACTAGTGATTTAGTTTCAGGGTTTATAGTTCCTTAGTTTGTTTAATCACTCTTACTTATACGCTTAAAACACCAGGGGTGTTACACAACCCCCCCTAGGGTACCCTAGGGGGCCATCTCCCCTAGAGCCCACGAGGTGACCCAGAAGTCATCTCACCCCGATATAAGATCAGGTTGTTATTACCCGCACCGGTAAGACCTAGTAAGGTCAAAATCGCCATACACCTTCCCAGTTTTATCCCCACACACACGCCAAGAATATCTACCACATATCCCGCACACAAGCAAGCAAAGCATCTCATCATCATCATATAACAAGGTACGATATGATAAGCAATAGGTAACAAGGCATACGATAAATAAGACAGGCTATGCAAGGTTCACAGCTCAAGCAACACATGCAAGCCTAGCGTATCTAATAAGCAATGCCTATAGGTTATCAAAGAAGCAGTCGGGCGTGAACCTGAGCAAGTGGGGTAGTCGTCCTCCTCGGCGAAGTAGTCCTCCTCAGTCAATGCTCCTCCGGCGGCGGCTCCTGATCGTAATTACGAGTAAGTCTAGGGGCCTATTTGCAAAGAAGAGCCAAATGGAACCCAAGAAAGACCCAACTAACTCCAATTGCATTTTTAAAGTGTTATTCATGATTTTAGAAAATTATAGAAGTTGGTTTCACATTTTTCCGAGTTAAACTGAATTAGTTATGAATTTTCTAAGTTTAAAGCATTTTCTGAATTTATTAAATGTATTTTGGAAAAAGGAAATCCCAGGAAAAACCACATGGCGCCACGTGGCCTGCTGACGTCATCATGACATCATGCTGACGTCAGCACAGGGGCCACCGGGTGATGACGTCAGCAGTGGGCCCTGCTGACGTCATCGTTGACCGGTCAACGGTCAACGGTCAAGGGTCAGCGCTAGTGGGCCCCACACGTCAGCGCGTGGGTCCCAGCGGACAGTGGGGGCCAGTCACCGACTGGTGGGCCCCCGCGGTCAGTGCGGCGCGCGGCGCGGCTCGGCCATTGGGCCGAAACCGGCCATGGGCCAGGCGCGGCCCAAAATGGCGCGGCCCAGCCAACGCAGCGCGCGGCCCAAAATCCGCTGCGGCTGCGCAGCGATCCCGTGCGGCCAGCGCCGTGTGGCCCGCACAGCGCGAGCGCGGGGCGGCGCCGCGAGCGCGCCTGCCAGGCGTTCGGTGAAATGCCGCAATGGCATGACCGAACGCCGGCGAGCGAACGCTCGACGCGTTCCCGAGCCCGCAAGGCACCATGTACGTGTGTGCGTGTGCGCGTTCGCGTGCGCAAGCCAATGCACCGTGCACGAGTGCGTGCGCGGGCGTGGCGAGGCGCTGCGACGCGGCTCGGCGGCCGGGATGGCTCGCCGCGACGGCGAACCGTGGAGCGGCGGCTGCGCGCCCCCACGGTCGCGTCCAAGGCCAAAAAGGCGCTAGCTTGGGCTCCTGCAAGCGGCACGACGGCCGGACAGAGGGGTACGGGGGGTCCTAGGGCGGCGGCGCGCTAAGGGTGGCTCACGGCGACCCGCCGGAGCAGAGCGAGGCGCGGCGAGGCAAAAGCTCACCTAGGGCTCGAAAAAGAAGAGTTTGGCGACGCGGGAAGTTCGACGAGGCAGTGGTGAGTCGAGGCGGTAGGCGCGAAGTCGAGGTACAGCTTGTGGTCGGCGTTCGTCCTCGTCCCCGGCTCGGCGGCGTCGACGTCGGTGCGCGGCTCCCTTGGTGGCGTGGCTCGGTGCTCCTCCTCGTCCCGCGAGGTCCGCCTTGGCTCGAGGCACGGAAAGGCACCTCCTTGCCGCGAGCCTCTCCCTTCTCCTCCTCTTCTTCCCTTCCTCCTCTTCTTCTCCTCTTCCGGTGGCGGCGGTGGAAAGGGGAAAACCCCAAATTGACGGCTAGGGTTTCAATTGAGGCTGCCTAGGGTTTAAATAGGATAGCGGCTAGGGTTTGAGGGGGTTCCCGGGGTGGTTGGTAGGGCGAGCGGCGGGGATCCTCGGCGTCCGCGCCGGTGGACACGCGGCGAGCATCTAAGGGTGTAGCGGCTAGGGTTTTGAGGGGCAAAAGGGGCTCACGGGTGCGCGGGGTAGGTAGGGCGCGAGGGCGGCTTCTAGAGGCTTCCGCGGCGCGGCTCGGCAGCGCGGGAGAGCGGCCGGCGACAGGGTCATGCGAATCGCGTGACCCTATCGCGAGGTTGAAGGGAAAGCTGACGGGTGGGGCCAGCCCGTCAGCGAGAGAGAGTGAGAGAGCGCGGCGCGCGCGAGGAAGAAAGAGAGGGCCTGACAGGTGGGACCGGTGCGGCAGAGAGAGAGAGGGATGGCGCGGCGCGCGCGGTTCGGCGCCGACAGGTGGGACCCACCTGTCAGCGAGAGCGAGCGCGCGAGCGCGGCTGGGCCGGCGGCCTGCTGGGCTGCGACGCGAGAAAGAGAAAGAAAGAGAGAGGGAGAGAGAGAGAAAGAGAAGTGGGCTGGGCTGGTTCCTGGGTTAGGTTTAGTTAGAGCCCAAGTTAGTTTTAGGTTTAGAATTTGAATTTAAATTCAAATTCAAAACCCCACACAAAGATCCAAATAAAACCAAAGAGAGATCCAAATGCCACTCTAGCATTAACAAGGTCCTTAGGCAATAAATCCACTTTTCCTAGGAATTTTCGAGGAGAGAGAAGAAGGCAACCTTAGGGTAAACCAAACTTTTCAAGCACAACAAAAGTTTCAAAAATTTTCACATTTTGAAATTAGTGGACTGTTACACTAGCATAGCATTAGCATGCTCCAAAGTACCGTGTACCTCCTCAAGTTCATCTCTGGTTTGGGCTAGCTCATTTTGGACGTTGTTGTGCGCGATGTGGAGGTCATTCAATTGCCTCTCCAAGTCAGCAATCATGGCGTCCCTGGTGGTCACCTCAATGGACAATGAGGTTCTCTCAACCCCAATGTCACGGGCACGGGCGGACATGTCCATAGCAAGGTTGAGCATCTCGCTCTGCGATCGTCCTAAAAGTGCCTGCAAGCGGTGGTAGGCTCGGATCCACCTCATCATCAGTCCAGCTGCAGCGACGGGATTTTCCGCCATCCTCAAAGGGGAGCTAAGGTAGCGTCTCATCCAATGGGGATCATCCGGCTGAGTCGGTGGAAACAACCCAAGCAACTGGTGCTCACCAAGTCCTGGTTCTGAGCACAAAAAGAACTAATGCCATTCAAAGCAGCTAGCTCACAAGTCGTCTCCATGTGGTGTCCATAAACTTCCACACTCCAAGTGGGGGAGCTAGGACACGGTGGATGGTGATATACCACCAAACGCACACGAGAACGGGTCACACCACGGTCTCGGATGAGGGTCCTCTCATATTGTGGCGGGGTAGGGTAGTCGAGCGCCTGCAAAACTGACCACAGAATGCTAGGGAAACCTTCCCATCCTAGGCAATCTGAGAAGGACACGTCGTTGGGGTAGCTGGCCAAGTCAGCATGAGCGTCCATTCTGAACCAAAAAGAAAAAGGGCAAGGGTGAGATCCGGTTAGCGCCAAAGAAAACAAGACAGATTCTGGACAGTGTAGAAGAAATTACAAAACTCGAAATCTACAAGCTCAAAAATTCTCAAATTTGGCCAGGACATTGGTTAAGTAAGTCCAAACAAGTTTCATGTTGGAGGTTTGAGCAGAAACTGCTATTAAGATGGTGTAAAAATTCATTTTTTATCTCACTGTTCCCAGAAATTTCCAGCAGACAGGGGGTTACCATTTTAAGCATAACTCCAGTTCTACTGAACCATTTTCGTTGAAATTTCTACAGCATAAACTTCATAACATTTATGACAATGTTCATGTTGAACACTTTTTCGTTTGACAACGTTTTCACTTTCGAATTAAAGGTGCAAACAGACTGGTTTGACAGAGCTTCGGGTTGTGATTTTCATTTGACGGCGGTTTGATTGGTCACGTGTTAACGCTCAACATTATTTCAGTGAGATGCAATGCATGAGCGGCCTATTCGTTCTCACCAACACACATGCCAATAAAATTTTGGCCTACAAAGTTAGTGCCGGTGGCTAGGCAATATCCGTCTCTCCCTATATTATCTAGCCGAACTTTTCTAACCGTTCAATCATACGGAATCGCGGTTAGTGTACCTGCAAAAAATTCCATTCCAGAGCATATATAATCAACCTTTCGTGCCAGCACTCACGAAAGCATCTCCATTCATTACCACCCACTATAGAGGTGGCACCCGAACGTTTAACATTGAACGGGCAATGTTCATATGTCACCAAGGCGACATATTGACAATTTCATACGCTCATGAGATAGCGTATTGACTTTGTGCCGCCATCATATTTGCATATGATGCCGTGGTATGCTACAGCAATCGCCGTACCTTGCGCCCACCATGCTATTCTAGTTTCATACGCCATCACAGCATATTGACTATGTGCCGCCACTATATTTTCATATAGTGCCGTGGTACGTTACAGCAATCGCCGTACCTTGCGCCCACAATTGCGTAAAGTAAATGACAGAATGAAATGTGCTGGAAGTCAGTATAATATATTATTTGCCACCTATCATAACGTGATCCCTTAATCCACATAGGCTTCACGCTCTAGGTAACATCCTTAGCGGTCCTAAGAATAACCTTCCATCGCGAGGCGCGGCAGAAGTACGAGTTGGCAAGTTTTATTTCAAAAATGTTTATTAAAGGTTTGTTGCTCTCTCCAGTGCGCTGTTTCGGCTCTGATACCAGCTGTGGCGGACCACTCCGAAATTATTCCAAGTTAAGTACCCCGGGACCACTAATCAAGTAGTCAGACACTTAATCCGGAATAAGCTGGAGCGCCGTCGGATTAAACCCGATTTAACCACGTACTTTTCTCGATCGAAACAACAGCACGCCCACACGAAGGTGAGTTGCAGAGATTACAACATTCCACAAATTTAACATACATAAAGGGGGTATCTCAAAGTTATTACAAACCAAGTTTGAAATTTAAATCAGAGTATCAAAGTCTTGCAGCGGAAATAAAGTAGTTCATTGCAGCGGAATAAAAACTAACGACGATACAAGTAACACCATGCTGAAGCCTGCCACGGTGCTACTCCTCCCGTTCCTCGGCAGAGGACGGAACCCACTCGATGTGCCATCCAGGGGGAACCTGGGTAGGCCAAGTCATGGCATCGACTGCCACATCCAACATTGTACCTGTAAATAAAAGCCACAAGCAAGGCTGAGTATACTAATACTCAGCAAGGCTTACCCGTCGGGTGAAAACTACATCACCGACATCTAGACATGAGAGGCTTTTGGCTGGTGGGTTTGTTTGCCAAAAAGCAACTAAGAGTAGGTCCTTGCTTTCATGTTTTAGCACCATATTCTAGTAGATTTAACCATTCTAGATTAGCATCCTTTCTAAGCATACAAGTGGTGCAATACAATTTATTTCATACCACAAATTCATCAATCTCATAGTTCCACTTGTTACTCAATGCAGCCAGGCGGTCAAGCAGTCTCATTAACCGCGAGAAGCGGACAGTTCGAACCGAATTTTGCTACCTGGCCAGGGGAAACCCAACACACAGGGATAATGCTTGCTATAAAAGGTACAAGCACTTCCCAACCTTTCCCATCGATCCACAAAAGGATAAAGGTTTACTGCTTCACTCACAGTCTCACGCATATACCCACAAGTGTACGGCAGGGGAAACAAAAGTTTCCAAGGAGAGATGGCTATCGGCCCTAGCTGCTTCAATATGGTACCGGGCTTACCGATTCCCATATATCGGCATGCATGTGGTACGTTCAAAAACTTGACACACTCAACCACACGTTTCGACCTTAAATCAATTATCATACACGGACGGGAGATCTACATCTATCACCCCGCCCGTCAATTCTTATGATTCCAACATAAGTAAAGACAAGCAACTCCTATATCTCGCGAGTGACAGGAAATCACTCGACTTGTAACGGACCTAAAGCAATGCCCTATCGATCCTTTCATACTAGTGTTGCAAGTCATAGGTACTAGGAATGTGCAGCTAAGGTATTCAATCAACTCCTTGAAACATAAATGCACAAGCATAGGGAATTCATAGATGCATAAACTTTAAAGGTTAGGTTATGCTCCGGGGCTTGCCTTCTTGCTCTAGTTGGGGGTTAGCCTCCGGGTTGATCGGTCCTTCGCCGGCACCTCCCTCCGGGATCCTCGTCAGCGGGGATGAGATGGTAGGTGCCGTCCGGAATAGCGCCTTCTACATGAGATGCATAACTTATTGTGGCTGCCTATTGATTCCAGAACTAAGGCCTTGAAGGCCATATTCACCTAGACATGCTTTAAGTACTACTTTCTTCTTTATAAAAATAGAGTAGGGGGGTGGTGTTGAAAATTTTTATTCATCTTTGATGGTGATTGTGTACATATATAAAAGAATTTCTATTTATTAATTGAAGTTTGGGTGCTGTTCTTGGAATTTTAGACTTTCCTTATTTTATTCTAACTAATCATCAAAAAGGTTTCTTCTTTTATATAATTCAATTCCACTTTAATTCCTTCTTATTTTTGTTTCTCATTTTCTGTTCATCCCTTTTATCTATAAACTTTATGACAGCTACTGGAGTATAAGAGTTAGGCTCACTCCAAAATTTAGCTAAATCTGAGCTACACAGAATTTATTAAAACTAAATTAAACAGCTGCCTGCAGGAATGAAATAAATTCATATAAAATTGAAAATACATCCAAATCAGGAAATTTTCCTACCAGAGCTAGTCATGGGTACAAGGAGGGCTCTAGCCAAGTGGTGGCTCAAAATAACCCTTGGACAGTCCTCAATAAATTTCTATCCGAAAACACATAACTATGTATTTGCTAGTCTAAACAGAGCAAAAAATTAAGTTTTGCATTTTTAGCAGATGCTAACAAGTTTTTAGGCCTCTGGAGAAAAATGGTGATTTTTCACTACATGGATTATTTTTAACAATTTCTGGACTACAAAAATACAGGAAACACATTTTAATTCATAACTGAAGCTACAGTCCATATTTTTAGGTCCCCTTTGGACACAAGGTGTCCAAAGTCACTGCAAACAACATATCCAAAGCTCAGCCCTAGCGGAGCTCTGGATTTGAAATGGTGCACAAGTTTCTAAATTCACAATTTGAATTTTAATTCAAAATTGGTTCACCAAAAGTATAAACATGCTTAAATGAGATTGGAGTTTACAATCTCACGAGTCCAGGGAGTATTTTTGTGCATTTTTCTGATTTTTGTACGATTGTTAACGGATTTTACAAGATTCGGGAAAACTAGATCTAGGTTTAAAAATCTTTTTACGCTGGAGACCCTAGAACTTTTAAAACTTCGCGAACAGGTCCCTGACTTTTACACTGGGAACCCTGGAAAAACGAAGACGATGAACTATGGTCCTTGGCTCGTCGCCGGAGTTGCGCCGGCCAAACGACGGCGAGCTAGGGTCGGGGAAGTGGGGGAAAGAACCAGGGGCTCACCACGAATCGATTGGTGACAGTTGGGAGGCCGGGGGATGCTCGGAGTTCGCCGGCGACGTGCGGTGGCGGTGCGGCCGGCGACGTGCGGTGGCGGTGCGGCCGCCGCGAGCTCGATTCCGGCGAGGTCGGTGGGTCTCGTCGGGGTTTGAGGGGTCCTAGAGCACCAGTGGAGCTCGGGGAAGCTGTTGGCGTGCTCGGTTGACCTCGGGGACAGCTCGGCGTAGGGTCTCGACGTGAGGGTGCTCCGGCGGCCGAAAATGGAGATTTGGGGGAAATCTCGATTTCTCGCAGGAGAAGCGATGATAGCTCGAGAGAAGTGGGGGGAAATGGAGCTAGGGTAGAGGTCTAGCTCTGAGTGCGAGGAATTTGGGAATGGAGGAGAGTGGAGGGCGAATTTCGTCTCGAAGCTCGGCTCGGTCCGCGCGGCGCGAGGTTGAAGACGACGGAGCGAGACGCGAGGGAGCGAACTGGAGAAGTGCGCGAGCTAGGGGAGTGTGTGAGTGGCTCGGGTGAGTGCCTTGGCACGCTAGAGCGGGGTCCTGATGCCTCGGGAGCGTGCGAGTAGAGCGACAGCGACGCGACGCGCCATTGAAGCCCGCCCGAGCTCGAACAGAGCGCGCGCGACGGTTGGGCGAGGAGGATCGTGGCGTGGGCGCTGGGATACACTGCAGGGATCCTCCACAGTGCCCGTGGCGCGTAGCGGGATGGAATCCCCACGGAGGAGCTCTGCGCGTCGCGCGCGAGCGCGCGGCCACGGCGGCGCTCCACCCGCCCTGATGGCGTTCGCGCGGCGCGAGGCGAAGCGCGACGTTGCTGGCGACGTGATGGCTCGGGAAGAAGTCAGACAAGCGCAAGGCGACAAGCGCCACCCGACGCCGTGGCTCGGCCAGGTCGGCGCGGCCTCCGCCGCTCGCCGGCCACGTGGCGGCCGGCTCCCGGCCGGAGCAGGGGCGCGCCAGGGCCACTGTTGGGCGCCCGTGGAGCTTCTGTGCCACTTTCGAATTTTCTCCAAAAATTTGAACTGAACATGAAAAAGTGTGAAAATAAAAGTTGGAGTTTGAGAGGTGGGACACAACTTTTATTTTGGGATGAACCTGTAATTTCAAATTTTTCAGGCTCAAACAACCTAATTTCAAAAAGGTGCCTAGAACTGTATTTCGAGTTTTTGAGGGACTAAAGTGCAAAATTTTCAGAAGTTCCAAACAGTGACTAGGCCTTATTTGTGATGACTAACAACTTTTAGTTTTGGAGATTTTCAAGTTTAGTACGAATTTTTTGAGATTTCAGTTGGGCGTCAAACAACCCTTGTTTTTGAATTTCTATTTGAATTTTTGATGGATTTTTGAGTTCCAACCCATAATTCCCTTTTGCATTGGTTTTAAGTGTACTATTAATTCTTTTGACATCAGAGATGTCACAGAACGGCTCGTCAACTACTCACATCGATCACCACACAAGCATCCACACATACATGCAAACAAGATATTAAATTAGAACAGTACACCAAACATAAACAAAAGATGAAAAGAAGGCTTTAGAGTCACTGTAAGCTTTACTACAAACACATGAGCTCGAAAATCACTCAAATCGGAGTTAAAACAGAGAAACTACGCTTAAAATGGGCTCTAGGGGCTTGCTGGTGAGACTTTTAGGCTTCCAGGGGTGTTTTTGAAAGAATCCAGGGACCTAAAACATAATTTCGTATAAAAACTTGAGGGCTACGGTGTAAAAACGACTTCTAGGACGGTGGGTACGATTTTCCAAAAGAGCGGGGGCTAAACCCAAAGAAAAAAGACTTAGTTGTAAATACTTTTGAATAGAGGTGCACCGCGGGTTGATTTTCAAAAACTGCAGGGGCTCTTTTGCAAAACAGGCACAGCGGCGGCTTGATGCTGACGTTGGCTGACGTCACGGTTAACCGCGCCGTGGACCGGCCCTGAACCACGGTTCACGGGTTCACGGTGAACCGGCTCAGTTTAGATCGGCTTTTAAATCTAGCCGTCGGATTTGAATCGAGCGGCTGGGATCAGATCAAGGCGCTGGGTCACCGGAACACAGCGGCGCCACCCGCGGCCGCGGCGGGACTCGCCGGAATCGAGCATTGCCAGTGCTGTGGAGCTCCAAAGCTCGCCGCGATAGGTACTAGAGGAAGAGGGAACAAAGGCGAACTCGTTTTGGGGGTTCTACTCGAGGATTGGGCGACGGTGAGGGTTAGCGACGCGCGGCGGCGGAGCGGGCACTCCGGCGAGGTCGTGCGTGCGCGAGAGAGCAAGAGGAAGAGGGGAAGCGCACTTGGCGAGTTCCTCACCACACCGCGAAGCTCCTGGACCCGATTTTGGCAACAATGCGGCGGCGAATCGAGTTCAAGACGACGACGGCGGCGGCTAGGGTTCGGCGGCGCTGTGAGCTTGGCGTGGCGGCGCTAGGGTTAGGGGTTCGCGGAGAGGGGGCAGCGGTGCTTATAAAGGAGCCCCGGGGTTCCTTGGCGTGTGGGCCAAGCCTGGGCGGAGGCGTGCGCGAGGCGGAGTCGATGGCGGCGCGGAGTCCCGCTCGGCTACGGCTGGAGGTAGGAGGAGAAACTGACGAGCGGGCCCGGGGTGTCAGCGGCGCGGGCGGAGGAGACGGGGCTGACAGGTGGGCCCGGCTGGTCAGCGGCTCAGGCAGAGAAGGTGCGGAGCGGGCTGCTGCTGGGCCGGAGCTGCTGGGCCGCGCGAAAAGGGAGGAAAGGGAGGGAGCTGGGCCGCGCGGGAAAGAAGGAAAGGAGCTGGGCTAAAAAGGAAGAAGGAAAGAGAGAGAGAAAAGAAAAGGTTTTTCTTTTATTCAAACACTCATTTGAATTCAAATTCAAATTCAAATTCAAATTTGAATTCAACAATCAAAAATAAATGCACCATCATGAATGCAACAATAATGTTTCTATACCCTATATTTGCTTTTAATTATTCAAAATTTTATTTTCCCTGCATTTTTCATGAGCACTTGAATATAAAAGCCAACTATTTACTAAATTTTAAATAGGGCATTTTTAGGGTGTTACAAACCTACCCCCCTTAAGATGAATCTCGTCCCCGAGATTCGGACGTGGATTGGAAGAGATGTGGATATACTGCCTTGAGATCATCCTCCCGTTCCCAGGTTACCTCATCCTCTGTATGACGACTCCACTGAACTTTGCACATACGTATCACTTTGTTCCTGGTGACTCTCTCGGATTCCTCTAAAATCTTGACCGGATACTGCTCATAAGTAAGGTCCTCCTGAACATTTAACTCCTCCAACGGAATCTGTGACACATGGAACACATCATGCACTCCTGCCAATTTCTCTGGTAACTCTAACTGATAAGCCACTTCACCTCTCCATTCCAATATCTTGAATGGTCCAATGTAGCAAGGTGCTAGCTTTCCTTTAACATTGAATCTCTTCACACCTCTCATTGGTGACACCTTGAGGTACACAAAGTCGCCAATCTCGAAGCTGAGATCTCGTCGCCTTACATCTGCATAACTTTTCTGCCGTGTCTAAGCTGTTCTCAAATTCTGCCTGATAACCTGCACTTGTTCTTCTGCCCGCTTCAAGACCTCAGGTCCAAATACTTTACCTTCTCTGGTCTGATTCCAAAACAACGGTGTCCTGCACTTCCTTCCATACAACGCCTCAAATGGTGACATCTTGAGACTCTGTTGGTAGCTGTTGTTGTACGAGAACTCTGCATAACATAAACTCTTCTCCCAACTATTCCCATACTGTAATGCACATGCCCTCAACATATCCTCCAGTATCTGATTTGTCCTCTCGGTCTGACCGTCGGTCTGCGGCTGGTAAGCGGAACTGAAGTGAAGCTTAGTATTCATGGACTCATGTTACTTGCGCCAAAAGTGTGACGTAAACTGACTGTCTCGGTCTGACACTATCTTCTTTGATACTCCGTGCAAACATACAATCCGCTCCATATACAACTCTGCTAGTTTGGCACCGGAATATGTAGTCTTCACTGGAATAAAGTGAGCCACCTTCGTCAATCAGTCCACTATCACCCATATAGAGTCATAGCCTTTCTGTGTGCGGGGCAGTCCTGTTATAAAATCCATACCCACTTCTTCCCATTTCCACTCTGGTATCTTCATAGGCTGAAGCAAACCTGCCGATCTCTGATGTTCGGCCTTGACTCTCTGGCATACATCGCAAAGAGCTACGTGTGCTACAACATCGCGCTTCAAACCATACCACCAAAATCTTTCCTTGAGGTCCAAGTACATCTTGGTACTTCCCGGGTGAATGGAATATGCTGACTCGTGCGCTTCCCGTAAGATAACATCCTTGATATGCTGCTGATCTGGCACCACTATTCTGTTACCATACCACACTGTACCTTGATCATCCAATCGGAATCCTAGCGCTTTATCTGTCCCAACCTTCTTTATCAATTCCTTGATTTCCTCATCCTCCAATTGACCTTTTCGGATCTCCTGTTCAAGAGTTGGCTCCACTTCTAGCTCGGTTACGTTGGCTACCATACCCAAATTCAGGCGTTCGAATTCCCAACTAAGCTCTTCCGGCAAATTCTGAGCCGACAGCACATTCGCATAACTCTTTCTACTCCAAGCATCGGCCACCATATTAACCTTTCCTGGATGGTAATGAATCTCCAGTTCAAAGTCATTGATCTTCTCAAGCCAACGACGTTGCCTCATATTCAACTCGGATTGCGTGAACACATACTTAAGGCTCTTGTGGTCGGTATAGATGTCGCACTTGTGCCCAATCAAATAGTGCCTCCAGATCTTCAACCCGTGTACCACGGCTGCCAATTCCAAATCATGTGTCGGGTAGTTCAGCTCATGTCTCCTCAGCTGTCTGGATGCATATGCCACAACTCTGCCCTCCTGCATGAGTACACATCCCAATCCTTGATGAGACGCATCACAATACACTGAGAAGCTCTTAGTAACATGTGGCGGACCACTCCGAAATTATTCCAAGTTAAGTACCCCAGGACCACTAACCGAGTAGTCAGGCACTTAATCCGGAATAAGCTGGAGCGCCGTCGGATTAAACCCGATTAACCACGTACTTTTCTCGATCGAAACAACAGCACGCCCACACGAAGGTGAGTTCCAGAGATTACAACATTCCACAATTTAACATACATAACAGAATCTCAAGGTTATTACAAACCGAGTTCAAATTTAAATCAGAGTATCAAAGTCTTGCAGTGGAAATAAAAGTTCATTGCAGCGGAAGAATCTAACGACGATACAAATAACACCGTGCTGAAGCCTGCCACGATGCTACTCCTCCCGATCCTCGGTAGAGGACGGAACCCATTCGATGTGCCATCCAGGGGGAACCTGGGTAGGCCAAGTCAAAGCATCGACGGCCACATCCAACATGGTACCTGTAAATCAATGCCACAAGCAAGGCTGAGTATACTAATACTCAGCAAGGCTTACCCGTCGGGTGAAATCTACATCACCGACATCTAGACAATGAGAGGCTTTTGGCTGGTGGGTTTGTTTGCCAAAAGCAACTAAAAGTAGGTCCTTGCTTTCAAGTTTTAGCATCACATTCTAGTAGATTTAACCATTCTAGATTAGCATCCTCTCTAAGCATACAAGTGGTGCAATACAATTTAATTCATAGAACAAGTTCATAAATCTCATAATTCCACTTGTTACTCAATGTAGCAAGGCGGTCAAGCAGTCTCATTAACCGCGAGAAGCGGATAGTTCGAACCGAATTAAGCTACCTGGCCAGGGGAAACCCAACATACACGGATACTATGCTTGCTATAAAAGGGACAAGCGTTTCCCAACCTTTCCCATCGATCCACAATTCGGAACCGGGTCCATTTCCTTAGGATAAAGGTTTACTGCTTCACTCACAGTCTCACGCATATATCCACAAGTGTACGGCAGGGGAAAACAAAGTTTCCAAGGAGGGATGGCTATCGGCCCTAGCTGCTTCAATCTGGTACCGGGCTTACCGACTCCCATATATCGGCATGCATGTGGTACGTTCAAAAACTTGACACACTCAACCACACATTTCGACCTTAATCAATTATCATACACGGACGGGAGATCTACATCTATCATCCCGCCCGTCAATCCTTATGATTCCAACATAAGTAAAGACAAGCAATTCCTATGTCTCGCGAGTGACAGGAAATCACTCGACTTGTAACGGACCTAAAGCAATGCCCTATCGATCCTTTCATACTAGTGTTGCAAGTCATAGGTACTAGGAAATGTGCAGCTAAGGTATTCAATCAACTCCTTGAAACGTAAATGCACAAGCATAGGAAATTCATAGATGCATAATTGGTAAAGGTTAGGTTATGCTCCGGGGCTTGCCTTCTTGCTCAAGCTGGGGGTTAGCCTCCGGGTTGGTCGATCCTGCACCGGCACCTTCCTCCGGGACTCCTTCCTCGTCAGCGGGGATGAGGTGGTAGTTGCCGTCCGGGATAGCGCCTTCTACATGAGATGCATAGTTTAAGGTGGCTGCCTATTGATTCTAAGATTAAGGCCTTGAAGGCCATATTCACCTAGACATGCTTAAGCACCACTATTTTCTCCACAAAAACAGGGTAGGGGTGTGGAAAAGTCTATTCGACTTCGATGGTGATTGTGTACATATATAAAAGAATGCTATCTATTACTTCACAATTCAGGGTGCTGTTCTGGAATTTCAGATTCCCTTTATTTTATTCTAACTAACTAACAAATAGGTTTATTCTTTTATATAAATCAATTTCCACCTAGATTACTTCTCATTTTTGTTTCTCCATTTCTGTTCATCATTTTTATCTATAAACTTTATGGCAACTACTGGAGTATAAGAGCTAAGCTCACTCCAAAATTTAGCTAAATCTGAGCTACACATAATTTATTAAAAATAAATCAATCAGCTGTCTGCAGAAATGAAATAAATTCATATAAAATCGAAAATTCATCCATTTCAGGAGATTTTCCTACCAAAGCTATTTATAAGCATGAGGAGGGCTCTGGCCAAGTGGTGGCTCAAAATAACCCTTGGACAGTCCTCAATAATTTTCTATCCAAAAACAAATATTTATTTATTTGCTAGTCTAAACAGAGAAAAAAATAAGTTTTTCATTTTTAACAGGTGTGCTAACAAGTTTTTAGTCCTCTGGAGCAAAATGGTGATTTTTCACTGCACAGATTATTTTTAATGATTTCTGTACTGCAAAAAGACAGGAAACACATTTTAATTCATAACTGGAGCTACACTGCATATTTTTAGGTCCCCTATGGACACAAGCTGTCCAAAGCCACTACAAACAACATATCCAAAGATCAACCCTAGTGGAGCTCTGGATTTGAAATGGTGCACAAGTTTCAATTTCCACAGTTTGAATTTTAGTTCAAAAACGGTGCACCAAAAGTATAAACATGCTTAAAGGAGATTGGGGTTTACAATCTCACGAATCCAGGGAGTATTTTTGTGCATTTTTCTGATTTTTGTACGACTTTTAACGGATTTTACAAGATTCGGGAAAATTAGATCTAGGTTTAAGAATCTTTTTACGCCGGGAACCCTAGAACTTTCAAAACTTCACGAACAAGTCCCTGGTTTTTGCGTAGAGGACCCTAGAAAAACGAAGACGATGAACTTATGCCCTCGGCTCTCGCCGGAGTTGCGCCGGCCAAACGGCGGCGAGCTAGGGTCGGGGAAGTGGGGGAAAAGCATCAGTGGCTCACCACGAGTCGATTGGTGGCGGTTGGGAGGCCGGGGAAGCTCGGAGTTTCGCCGGCGACGAGCGGTGGCGGTGCGGCCGCCGCGACTGCTACGCCGGTGAGGTCGGAGGTGTTCGTCGGGGTTTGAAGGGTCCTAGAGCACCAGTGGAGCACGAGGAAGCTAATGGCGTGCTCGGTTGACCTCGGCGACGGCTCGGAGTGGGGTCTCGACGTGAGGGTGCTCCGGCGGCCGAAAATCGCGATTTGGGGGAAATCTTGATTTCTCGCCGGAGAAGCGACAATAGCTCGGGGGAAGTGGGGGGAAATGGAGCTAGGGTAGAGGTCTAGCTTTGTGCGCGATGAATTTGGGAATGGTGGAGTGTGGAAGGTGAATTTCTCGGTGAAGCTCGGCTCGGTTCGCGCGTCGCAAGGAAGAAGACGACGGGGAAGAGCGCGAGGAGACGAACTGGAGCAGTGAGCGAGTGAGTGGAGAGTGAGAGTGGCTTGGTGGGAGGCTTGGGCATGCTAGAGTGGCACAGTGCTGCCTGAGGAGCGTGCGAGCGCGTGCGTGGCTGTCGCGGTCGCCATTGATGGCGCGGCGAGCTCGAACAGAGCGCACGCGCGCGGTTGGTCGTCAAAGATCGTCGCGTGATGGAGTGGAGATCTTCAGCAGGGTCTTTGGCGCGACGCGGACGGATTCTACCGCCTGCAGGGCGTGCGGCGCGGCGCGAGCGCGCGTGCGGCCACGGCGGCGCGCGACCGGCATGATGGCGTTCCGCGGCGCGAGGCGAGGCGACTCGACGGCGGCGATTCGACGGCTCGGGAGGGGCTGGACAAGTGCTAGGCGACAAGCGCCAGCGTCCGCCGTGGCTCGGCCAGCTCGGCGCCGCCTGCGCCGCTCGCCGGCCACGTCGCGGCCGAGCTCCGGCCAGCACAGGGGCGCGCCAGGGGCACTGTTGGCGCCCGTGGAGCTCCGTTTTCAAATTCGAATTTTCTCCAAAAATTTGAACTGAACTTGAAAAAGTGTGAAAATAAAAGTTGGAGTTTGAGAGATGGGACACAACTTTCTTTTTGGGATGAACCTGAAATTCCAAGTTTTTCGAGCTCAAACAACCCAAAAACAAAAAGGTGCCCAAAACGGTATTTTGAGTTTTCGAGGGACTAAACTGCAAAATTTTCAAAAATTCCAAACAGTGACTAGGGTTTATTTGTGATGACAAACAACTTTTATTTTTGGAGATTTTCAAGTTTAGTACAAAAATCTCGAGTTTTCAGTTGGGTGTCAAACAACCCTTGTTTTTGAATTTAAAATTGAATTTTTGATGGATTTTTAAGTTTCAACCCATAATTCCCTTTTGTATTGGTTTTAAGTGCACTTTTAATCATGTTGACATCAGGGATGTCACATAACATCTGGCAGTACCAATACTAGTGCAGTGGTCAGCCTCTTCTTCAACTCCTCAAAATTTGCTTGACACTTCTCTGTCCAGAAAAACTTAGCATCCTTCTCTAGTAGTGATGTAAGAGGCTTGGCAATCTTGGAGAATCCCTCAATAAAACGCCGATAGTAGCCTGCCATTCCGAGAAAACTCCTGATCTCACTGACATTCTGCGGTGGGATCCAGTTGAGAACATCTCTGACCTTCTTCGGATCGACTGATACTCCTCCGTTTGACAACACATGACCCAAGAATGATACTTCCTTCAGCCAGAACTCACATTCGCCCCATTGAACTTACAACCGATCAACCAATGCTTCGGGAGTCATCCATTGATACTCAGCGCTACGAGGTGTGCTAGAGAGTCTACCCCCTTATTGTCCCCGACATACTCCTCACAAAAACTCGGAGCTAGTCCTGATAAACTGAAGAAGGTCCACTGAACTGACAAGGTAAGGAACCCAGATAACAGAGAAAGTGGTAGATGGTGTGCACAAGAGATAAGGAACCCAACTATTTATTCATTAAAATCCTTATACCTTAATCCAATACTAGATGATTGCAGACTTTCATCTGCGCTCATCACAATCATTACAAAAGATCCAAATCACTCATAAGCATAATGACAATTCATTCAAGCATTTAAAGACATAGTTCACACAAGACTCGACACTCTTAGACTAGTTTTGGACTCGAAAACGTTCTATTCGATCCCTATTACAACTTATGGTAGCATTTAGGGTCAATGGTGGTGCGGTAAGCTAGGGTGCTGTATCTAGTCCTTCTGTGTGGTGGCGACTGTGCACCGAACTCTGGACTGCGTGGCGCAGGTCCTCCCAACTGGTGCTGCAGCTCCTCATTCTTCTCTTGTTGTTGCTCTAACTCCACGGACTCGGTCTCTAGCTCCTCAGGGTCCCCTTCTTCGGCCTACTGCCTAAGAAGCTCCTCGTAGGCATCCGGGTTGCGTGCCACCAATGGGTACTCAGCGATGCGGGGTGGAAGGTAGCCATCAGTGCTCTTGCGGACTGTCTATCTCTGTCGAGCCATCTATGGAAGTGGAAATTAGAGGAGGGCCTTAGATTAAAGCTTAGAAAATTTTCAAAAAGGACAGAGCCATTATAGTTCCAACGGCGGCGAACAGGTTCCTGGGTTGCCGCTTTAAGAACCGGACCTTACGGAGAGACATTAGAACAAAGCACGAAGCACATGCTCTAATTCCCTAGACCAAACCTTATAGAGACACTAGAACAAAGCACACAACCCATGCTCTAGTTCCCCGAACCATGTTGCTCAAAAGCATCTTTTACTCATCATTGAAGTGAACCATTAATTCAATATTGACATTAAAATAAATGTTGGTTGCAGCGCGTAGAAAATACTAACCATAATGCATATAACCCGGGTAAACAAGGAATAAGGTAAAGACTAGGAAAAACCTTAGTGGTTAACAGTATTAGACACATGCATATGATTTATGTGATTAATCGGTGTATAGGTAACAAGGATGGTCCGTGTTATACTTGCCTTCCTCAGTGAACTGTTGCTGCTCTTGCCCTTCGGGAACGGGATCGTTGGCGAACTCGAACGGCTCGTCAACTACTCACATCGATCACCACACAAGCATCCACACATACATGCAAACAAGGTATTTAATTAGAACAGTACACCAAACATAAACAAAAGATGAAAAGAAGGCTTTAGAGTTACTGTACACTTTACTACGAACACATGAGCGCGAAAATCACTCAAATCGGAGTTAAAACAAAGAAACTACTCTTAAAACGGGCTCTAGGGGCTTGCTGGTAAAGGTTTTAGGCTTCCAGGGGTGTTTTTGAAAGAAACCAGGGACCTAAAACATAATTTCATATAAAAACTCGAGGGCTAACGAGTAAAAATGACTTCTAGGACGACGGACACTATTTTTCAAAAGAGCAGGGGCTAAACCGAAAGAAAAAGGACTTAGTTGTAAATACTTTTGAATAGAGGTGGACCGCGGGTTGTTTTTCAGAAAACAGAGGGGCTCTTTTGCAAAAACACCACAGCGACGGCTGGATGCTGACGTCGGCTGACATCACGGTGGACCGGACCAGAGACCGGCCATGAACCGCGGTTCACGGGTTCACGGTGAACCGGCACGGTTAAAACGGGTTTTCAGGTCTGGCTGTTGGATCTCGATCGGACGGCGGAAAACAGATCGGGCGCTCGGCTCGCCGGGGACGGCGGCTCGCGGCGGCGCGCGGCCGGAGACTCGCCGGAATCGAGCGTTGCCGGCACCGTGGAGCTCCAAAGCTCGCCGCGATAGGTCCTAGAGGAAGAGGGGACGAAGGCGAACTCGTTTTGGGGGTTCTACTCGAGGATTGGGTGACGGTGGAGACTAGCGAAGGGCGGCGGCAGCAGCTTGACGTCTCCGGTGAGGTCGTGCGTGTGTGAGAGAGCGAGAGAGCAAGGGAGAGATGGCTCGGCACGTTCCTTACCACACGGCGGAGCGTCGCGGCTAGCCCTTGGTGGCAATGGAGCGGCGGACATGTGGATTGGCGGCGGCGCGGTTGGACTCGAGTCCGGTTCGGCTACGACGCGGGGAAGATGAAGCTGACATGTGGGCCCGTGCGGTCAGCGACTCAGGCGGAGGAGAAAGGCGCCGACAGGTGGGACCGGGCTGTCAGCGGCTGCGGAAGAAGAGAAGAGAGAGCGCGGCTTGCTGGGCGGAGCAGTGGGCTGGCGCGGTTATGGGCTGAGCTGGGCCGCGGTAAAAAAAAAAAGAAAGGGGGGAAAGAGTGGGCCGGCTGGGCTGGAAAGAGAGAAGGAAAAAGAGAGAAAAGAAAAGGGTTTTTCGTTTATTCAAACACTCACATGAATTCAAATTCAAATTCAAATTTGAGTTGAACAATCAAAAACAAATGCACCAGCATGAATGCAACAATAATGTTTCTATACCCTATATTTTCTTTTAATTATTCAAAATTTTATTTTCCCTGCATTTTCCATGAGCACTTGAATATAAAAGGCCATTTAATTACTAAATTTTAAATAGGGCATTTTTAGGGTGTTACAAACCTACCCCCCTTAAGATGAATCTCGTCCCCGAGATTCGGACGTGGATTGGAAGAGATGTGGATATTCTGCCTTGAGATCATCCTCCCGTTCCCAGGTTGCCTCATCCTCTATATGACGATTCCACTGAACCCTGCACATTCGTATCACTTTGTTCCTAGTGACCCTCTCAGATTCCTCCAATATCTTAACCGGATACTCCTCATAAGTAAGGTCCTCGTGCACATTCAACTCCTCCAACGGAATCTGTTCCTCTGGCACCCGTAAACACTTCTTCAGCGGGGACACATGGAACACATCATGAACTCCTGCCAATTTCTCTGGTAACTCTAACTGATAAGCCACTTCACTTCTCCATTCCAAGATCTTAATAGGTCCAATGTAGCGAGGTGCTAGCTTGCCTTTAACATTGAATCTCTTCACACCTCTCATTGGTGACACCTTGAGATAGACAAAGTTGCCAATCTCGAAGCTGAGATCTCGCCGCCTTACATCTGCATAACTTTTCTGCTGTGTCTGAGCTGTTCTCAAATTCTGCCTGATAACCTGCACTTGCTCTTCTGCCTGCTTCAAGACCTCAGGTCCAAATACTTTACCTTCTCCGGTCTGATTCCAAAACAACGGTGTCCTGCACTTCCTTCCATACAACGCCTCAAATGGTGACATCTTGAGACTCTGTTGGTAGCTATTATTGTACGAGAACTCTGCATAACACAAACTCTTCTCCCAACTATTCCCATACTGTAATGCACATGCCCTGAACATATCCTCTAGTATCTGATTTGTCCTCTCAGTCTGACCGTCTGTCTGCGGATGGTAAGCGGAACTGAAGTGAAGCTTAGTATCCATGGACTCATGTAACTTGCGCCAAAAGTGCGACGTAAACTGACTGCCTCGGTTAGACACTATCTTCTTTGGTACCCCATGCAAACATACAATCCGCTCCATATACAGCTCTGCTAGTTTGGCACCGGAATATGTAGTCTTTACCGGAATAAAATGAGCCACCTTCGTCAATCGGTCAACTATCACCCATATAGAGTCATAACCTTTCTGTGTGCGGGGCAGTCCCGTTATAAAATCCATACCCACTTCTTCCCATTTCCACTCTGGTATCTTCATAGGCTGAAGCAAACCCGCCGGTCTCTGATGTTCGGCCTTGACTCTCTGGCATACATCGCAAAGAGCTACGTGTGCTGCAACATCGCGCTTCAAACCATACCACCAAAATCTTTCCTTGAGATCCAAGTACATCTTGGTACTTCCCGGGTGAATGGAATATGCTGACTCGTGCGCCTCCCGTAAGATAACATCCTTGATATGCTGCTGATCTGGTACCACTATTCTGTTACCATACCACACTGTACCTTGATCATCCAACCAGAATCCTGGCGCTTTATCTGTCCCAACCTTCTTTACCAATTCCTTGATTTCCTCATCCTCCAATTGACCTTTTCGGATCTCCTGTTCAAGAGTTGGCTCCACTTCTAGCTCAGTCACGTTGGCTACCATACCCAAGTTCAAGCGTTCAAATTCCCTACTAAGCTCTTCCGGCAAATTCTGTCTCGTCAGCACATTCGCATAACTCTTTCTACTCAAAGCATCGGCCACCAAGTTAGCCTTCCCTGGATGGTAATGAATCTCCAGCTCAAAGTCATTGATCTTCTCAAGCCAACGATGTTGCCTCATATTCAACTCGGATTGCGTGAACACATACTTAAGTCTCTTGTGGTCGGTATAGATGTCGCACTTGTGCCCAATCAAATAATGCCTCCAGATCTTCAACGCGTGTACCACGGCTGCCAATTCCAAATCATGTGTCGGATAATTTAGCTCATGTCTCCTCAATCGTCTGGATGCATATGCCACAACTCTGCCCTCCTGCATGAGTACACATCCCAATCCCTGACGAGACGCATCACAATACACTGAGAAACTCTTAGTAACATCTGGCAGTACCAATACTGGTGCAGTGGTCAGCCTCTTCTTCAACTCCTCAAAACTCGCTTGACACTTCTCTGTCCAGAAAAACTTAGCATCCTTCTCTAGTAGTGATGTAAGAGGCTTGGCAATCTTGGAGAATGCCTCAATAAAATGACGATAGTAACCCGCCATTCCGAGAAAACTCCTGATCTCACTGACATTCTGCGGTGGGATCCAGTTGAGAACATTTCTGACCTTCTTCGAATCAACTGCTACACCTCCATTTGACAACACATGACCCGAAAATGATACTTACTTCAGCCAGGACTCACATTTGCTCCACTGAACTTACAACTGATCAGCCGATGCTTCGGGAGTCATCCATAGACACTCAGCACTATGAGGTGTTCTAGAAAGTCTACCCCCCTTATTGTCCCCGGCATACTCCTCACAAAAACTCAGAGCTAGTCCTGATAAACTGAAGAAGGTCCACTGAACTGACAAGGTAAGGAACCCAGAGAATAGAGAAAGTGGTAGATGGTGTGCGCAGGAGATAAGGAACCCAACTATTTATTCATTAAAATCCTTATACCTTAATCCAATACTAGATGATTGCAAACTTTCATCCACGCTCATCACAATCATTACAAAGATCCAAATCATACGTAAGCATAATGACAATTCATTCAAGCATTTAAAGACATGGTTCACACAAGACTCGACACTCTTAGACTAGTTTTGACTCAAAAACGTGTGCTACTCGATCTTTATTACAAATTTATGGGAGGCTCTAGGGGTCGATGGTGGTGCGACAAGCCAGGGTGCTGTATCTAGTCCTTCTGTGTGGTGGCGACTATGCACCGAACTCTGGACTGCGTGGTGCGGGTTCTCCCAACTGGTGCTGCAGCTCCTCATTCTTCTCTTGTTGTTGCTCTAACTCCACGGACTCGGTCTCTAGCTCCTCGGGGTCCCCTTCTTCGGCCTACTACCTAAGAAGCTCCTCGTAGGCATACGGGTTGCGTGCCACCAATAGGTACTCTTCGATGCGGGGTGGAAGGTAGCCATCAGTGCTCTCGCGGACTGTCTATCTCTGCCGATCCATCTATGGAAGTGAAAACAAGAGGAGGGCCTTAGATTAAAGCTTAAAATATTTTCAAAAAAGACAGAGGTAGAACACCATTTTAAAAATAAAAACTCAACTCCAAGGTAGAGGATAACAAAAGAGCAAGGATTAAGCAAGTTCTAATCGACCATTCTATCTAGGCTGTGATCCTACAGTCAGCACGGCTCTGATACCAACTTTGTAACACCCAGATTTCCAAGAAATCCGAATGCTTCCATATGTGTGCCCAGGATGTCCACAGAACACATATAGATTACAAATATTGAATCACAGAGAACACAATGCTCGAATAAAATAGTTTACATCAGAGTTTAACACAACACATAGTCTTGAACAAATAACACAGCAGAAGTCTTAATATTATTAAACATCTTAACTAGGTAGAGCCTCAAGTCCACAGGGACACCGACTGTTTGAACACAGCTAGAAGTACAGCAGATCCTCCGGAAACTCAGCAAGCGACTGATCATTCAATGCTCCATCTGTTATCCATCCGGGATTTTGTTGAATAGCGGTAAGTGTAAGTAAACCATCTTACTTAACAAGTATAACACGGGTTATACAAGAACAAAAGGCTTGACACGGTTATACTGCATTAGCACTTTTAGTTGTTTCATTTTATTATCATCCAATTTACTACAAATGAGTAGAACCCGTGTATAGACCCATTAATAATAACGTATAAATAATTATATAATACTCCAACATCAACCACTTATATCATCTTCTAATCAAAAAGGATCCAGGCCGCTCTTATCTGTGAGCAGGCTATCATGATAGATCAACACTCTGCAAAGGTTTCGCCCTTTACCCGCCGGTCACATAAATCCAAAAGAATTTATGTTACGAGGACTTTCACAAAACACCCTAACAAGCACAGTAGCCGTTTTGGTTCAACATAGGCAGCATAACCCGACGCATCGAGATTGACGTACGCTCAGGGCGCAACGTGAGGGGGTCAATGGCGTCCAGAGCGAGAGTGCAATCATCGCAACGTGTGAAGCTGTCGTACATCGGGCGCTTACATCACGGGACTTTGCCTAACGAGACATAGCCAACGGATAAAACCGTCCTCGATGGATCAAACTATACTCTCACGAATGTTCCCCACATACGCCTTTCGGTAACCACTGGCAAGCTAGAGACGTACCAGCTAGTTATCCAAGACCAAAGCCATTATAGTTCCAACGGCGGCGAACAGGTTCCTGGGTTGCCGCTTTAAGAACCGGACCTTACGGAGAGACATTAGAACAAAGCACGAAGCACATGCTCTAATTCCCGAGACCAAACCTTATAGAGACACTAGAACAAAGCACACAACACATGCTCTAGTTCCCCGAACCATGTTGCTAAAAAGCATCTTTTAATCATCATTGAAGTGAACCATTAATTCAATATTGACATTAAAATAAATGTTGGTTACAGCGGGTAGCAAATACTAACCATAATGCATATAACCCAGGTAAACAAGGAATAAGGTAAAGACTAGGAACAACCTTAGTGGTTAACAGTATTAGACACATGCATATGATTTATGTGATTAATCGGTGTATAGGTAACATGGATGGTCCGTGTTATACTTGCCTTCCTCAGTGAACTGTTGCTGCTCTTGCCCTTCGGGAACGGGATCGTTGGCGAACTCGAACGGCTCGTCAACTACTCACATCGATCACCACACAAGCATCCACACATACATGCAAACAAGGTATTTAATTAGAACAGTACACCAAACATAAACAAAAGATGAAAAGAAGGCTTTAGAGTTACTGTACGCTTTACTACGAACACATGAACGTGAAAATCACTCAAATCGGAGTTAAAACAAAGAAACTACGCTTAAAACGGGCTCTAGGGGCTTGCTGGTAAAGGTTTTAGGCTTCCAGGGGTGTTTTTGAAAGAAACCAGGGATGTAAAACATAATTTCGTATAAAAACTCGAGGGCTAACGAGTAAAAATGACTTCTAGGACGGTGGGCACTATTTTTCAAAAGAGCAGGGGCTAAACCGAAAGAAAAAGGACTTAGTTGTAAATACTTTTGAATAGAGGTGGACCGCGGGTTGATTTTCAGAAAACAGAGGGGCTCTTTTGCAAAAACACCACGGCGACGGCTGGATGCTGATGTCGGCTGACATCACGGTGGACCGGACCGTAGACCGGCCATGAACCGCGGTTCATGGTGAACCGGCACGGTTAAAAACGGGTTTTCAGATCTGGCCGTTGGATCTCGATCGGACGGCGGAAAACAAATCGGGCGCTCGGCTCGCCGGGGACGGCGGCTCGCGGCGCCGCGCGGCCGGAGACTCGCTGGAATCGAGCGTTGCCGGCGCTGTGGAGCTCCAAAGCTCGCCGCGATAGGTCCTAGAGGAAGAGGGGACGAAGGCGAACTCGTTTTGGGGGTTCTACTCGAGGATTGGGTGACGGTGGAGGCTAGCGAAGGGCGGCGGCGGCTTGACGTCTCCAGTGAGGTCGTGCGCGTGCGAGAGAGCGAGAGAGCAAGGGAGAGATGGCTCGGCGCGTTCCTTACCACACGGCGGAGCGTCGCGGCTAGCCCTTGGCGGCAATGGAGCGGCGGACACGCGGATTGGCGGCGGCGCGGTCGGACTCGAGTCCGGCTCGGCTACGACGTGGGGAAGATGAAGCTGACATGTGGGCCCGTGCGGTCAGTGACTCAGGCGGAGGAGAAAGCGGCTGCGGAAGAAGAGAAGAGAGAGCGCGGCTTGCTGGGCTGAGCAGTGGGCTGGCGCGGTGATGGGCTGAGCTGGGCCGCGGGTAAAAAAAAGAAAGGGGGAAAAAGTGGGCCGGCTGGGCTGGAAAGAGAGAAGGAAAAAGAGAGAAAAGAAAAGGGTTTTTCTTTTATTCAAACACTCATATGAATTCAAATTCAAATTCAAATTTGAGTTGAACAATCAAAAACAAATGCACCAGCATGAATGCAACAATAATGTTTCTATACCCCATATTTGCTTTTAATTATTCAAAATTTTATTTTCCCTACATTTTTCATGAGCACTTGAATATAAAAGGCCATTTAATTACTAAATTTTAAATAGGGCATTTTTAGGGTGTTACATAAATCATCCAAGCATTTAAAGACATGGTTCGCACACGACTCGACACACTTAGACTCGACTTTTTTTTGACTCAAAACGTACTAGTCGATCCCTATTACAACTTCATGGAAGCATCTAGGGGCCGACGGTGGTGTGGGCGGCTGGGGAGTTGTAGCGTGGCCTCTTGTGCTGTGGTGACTCTCCACGGTACTCTGGGCTACGGGGTGCGGGTCCTCCCAAGTGGTGCTGCAGCTCCTCATTCTTCTCCTGCATGGCGGTGAGCTTCCTCCTTAGCATGGCATTCTCATCAGACACAACATCAAGCTCTGTGTTGAGAGTAGCCACAAGCACCACTGTGGAAGCAAGCTGGGGGTCTTAAACGTTCGCGGTAGACGCGATGGTGCAAGCTGTGGCGCCACTCTTGCGGCGGGGGTGGTACCTCTCTGGCTCATCCTTGATCTTGGCGAAGCACTTGTGACGGTAGACGTGGTAGGCTTGGCGCGCAGCATCAGCGATCCCTGCCTCCTGGATATCACGGTCAGACATAGCATAGTGAACCGATATCTCGCGAGCAGCCCTCGCTATCTCATCGGTCACCCTCACGTGCACTGCGGTCCTCCAGAAGCTGCAGTAGAGAACGTGCGTCCACCACTCACTGCGGTACTCCACTCCAACACAACCGAAGCGGTAGCGGGTACGAAGCACTCGGAGAAGTCGGTTGTGGTAGAAGTGGTCGCCTCCATCCCGGATGAACTTGTAGACGATCCACCGGGGCGTGCGTGGAGCTACCTGGCGCGGCGACAGGACAGGTGTAGGGCTCCGGGGCACTTCATCATCATCGGATGCGTCTCTAGTGTCGGCGTCCATCTCTTCATCATCAGTTGCGGCCACCATCTGGTCTTCTTGCCCTCCTACTGCGGACTCTGAAGTCTCAGGCTCTCGCTCCTCGGGTTCCTCCTCTTCAGGCTCTTGTTGGGGCTCCTCTACGACTTGCTGTCTCTGAAGCTCCTGTTGCTTGCGCATCCGCACCCAATCCCTGTAGGTGTCCGGGTTCTGCCTCTTTAGCGGGTACTCTGCGACACAGTATGGGAGTTCCGACATCTTGGGCCTACAGGGGGTCACGTACGTGCGAGCCAGCTGTAGAAACAAGATGAGCGAGTAGACAAAAGTTAGAATTTTTCACAATAGACAGAGGTAGGATAGAACACCATTTTTCAATAGCAACTCAACTCCAAGGTAGAAGATAACAAAGAGCAAGGAGTAAGCAAAATCTAATCGACCGTTCTATCTAGGCTGTGATCCTACAGTCAGCACGGCTCTGATACCAACTTTGTAACACCCAGATTTCCAAGAAAATCCGAATGCTTCCATATGTGTGCCCAGGATGTCCACAGAACACATATAGATTACAAATATTGAATCACAGAGAACACAATGCTCGAATAAAATAGTTTACATCAGAGTTTAACACAAGACATAGTCTTAAACAAATAACACAGCAGAAGCCTTAATATTATTAAACGTCTTAACTAGGTAGAGCCTCAAATCCATAGGGACACCGACTGGTTGAACACAGCTAGAAGTACGGCAGATCCTCCGGAAACTCAGCAAGCGACTGATCATTCACTGCTTCATCTGTTACCCATCCGGGATTTTGTTGAATAGTTGCAAGTGTAAGTAAACCATCTTACTCAACAAGTATAACAAGGGTTATGCAAGAACAAAAGCCTTGACACAGATGTACTGCATTAGCACTTTTAGTTGTTTCATTTTATTATCATCCAATTTACTACAAATGAGTAGAACCCAAGTATAAGCCCTTAATAAGGTATAAATGATTACGGAATATACCAACATCATCCACTAACATCATCTTCTAATAAAAAAGGATTCAGGCCGCTCGTAACCGTGAGCACGGCTATCATGATAGATCAACACTCTGTAGAGGTTTCGCCCTTTACCCGCCGGTCACATAAATCCAAAAGAACTTATGTTACGAGGAATTTCACAAAACACCCTAACAAACACAGTAACCGTTTTGGTTCAACATAGGCAGCATAACCCAAGGCATCGCGATTGACGTACGCTCAGGGCGCAACGTGAGGGGGTCAATGGCGTCCAGAGCGAGAGCGCAATCATCACAACGTGTGAAGCTGCCGTACATCGGGCGCTTACATCACGGGACTTTGCCTAACGAGACATAGCCAACGGATAAAACCGTCCTCGATGGATCAAACTATACGCTCACAAATGTTCCCCACATACGCCTTTCGGTAACCCCTGGCGAGCTAGAGACGTACAAGCTATTCATCCAAGACCAGAGCCATTATAGTTCCAACAGCGGCGAACAAGTTCCTGGGTTGCCGCTTTAAGAACCGGACCTTACGGAGAGACATTAGAACAAAGCACGAAGCACATGCTCTAATTCCGTAGACCAAACCTTATAGAGACACTAGAACAAACCACGAAGCACATGCTCTAGTTCCCCGAACCATGTTGCTAAAAAGCATCTTTTAGTCATCATTGAAGTGAACCATTAATTCAATATTAACATAAAAATAAACGTTGGTTGCAGCGCGTAACATAGACTAACCACAATGCATAAAACCCAGGTAAACAAGGAATAAGGTAAAGACTAGGTACAATCCTTAATGTTTAACAATATTAGACACATGCATATGAATTGTATGATTAAATAGTGTATAGGTAACAAGGATTGTCCTTGTTATACTTGCCTTCCTCAGTGAACTGCTGCTGCACCTGCTCTTCGAGAATGGGATCGTCGGCGAACTCGAACGGCTCGTCAACTACTCGTATCGATCACCACACAAGCATCCACACATATATACAAACAAAGTATTTCATTAGAACAGTACACAAAACACAAACAAAAGATGAAAAGAAGGGTTTAGAGTTACTGTACGCTTTACTATGAACACATGAGCGCGAAAATCACTCAAATCGGAGTTAAAACGGAGAAACTACGCTTAAAACGAGCTCTAGGGGCTTGCTGGTAAGAATTTTAGGCTTCCAGGGGTGTTTTTGAAAGAAACCAGGGATCTAAAACATAATTTCATATAAAAACTCGAGGGTTACGGGGTAAAAACGACACCTAGGACGGTGGGCACTATTTTTCAAAAGAGCAGGGGCTAAACCGAAAGAAAAAGGACTTAGTTGTAAATACTTTTGAATAGAGGTGGACTGCGGGTTGATTTTCAAAAACTGCAGGGGCTCTTTTGCAAAAACACCACGGCGGCGGCTCATGGCTGACATCGGCTGACGTCACGGTCAACTGTGCCGTGGACCGGCCGTAGACCGCGGTCCACGGGTCCACGGTGAACCGGACCGGGTTTGAATCGGATCAGATCTAAGCCGTTGGATCTAAATCGGACGGCTGGGGTTATTTGGGGGCGCTTCGCCGGAAGTTCGCCGGAGTTGGGGTTTCCCGGCGCTACAGGGCATCAAACCTCACCGTGTTTGGCCTGGGAGAGAGGAGGCGACGGCGAACCCATTTTGGGGGTTGTGCTCGAGGATTACGCGATCTACGCAGCTGGCGACGAGCGGCAGCGGACGGGGGTCGACGGCGAGCTTGCGCAAGCGCTACAACGCGAGAGAGAGGGGGTTTAGGGGCTCGGCGTGCTCCTCTGAACCTTGCGGTGCTCCTGGACGGGGTCTCGTCATCAATGCAGCGGCGAGGTGACAGATCGACGGCGGCGACGCTCGAAGCTCGGGCTAGGGTTTGCGGCGGCGCGAGCTCAAGGCGAGGGCGGCTAGGGTTTGAGGTAGGGGGTGGCAGCAGCTTTATAGCCTGGCCAAGGCACCTTGGCGTGCGGGCCAAGCCGAGCGGAGGCGGCGCGGGCGCGGACTTGAGCTCGGGGTCGGGTTCGACCCGGGCTCGGTCGGGCGCGGCGTGAGGTGGGAGACGACGCTGACGTGTGGGCCCCACGCGTCAGCCACTGGAGGAGTGAGGAGCACGACTGGGCTGTTGCTGGGCTGGCGCGGTGGTGGGCTGGCTGAGCGGCTGGGCCGCGTAGGGAAGAGAAAGGAAGGGGAGGGAGAGTGGGCCGGCTGGGCTGAAAACAGGAGGGAGAAAGAGAGAGAGGAAAAGAAATGGTTTTTCTTTTATTCAAACTCCCATTTGGATTCAAATTCAAATTCAAATTTGAATTCAACAATCACAAATTAAATGCACCAGCATGAATGCAAGAATAAAGTTTCTATACCCTATATTTGCTTTTAATTATTCAAAATTTTATTTTCCCTATATTTTTCATGAGCACTTGAATATAAAAAGCCAATTAATTACTAAATTCTAAATAGGGCATTTTTAGGGTGTTACAGTCACCAGGAACAAAGTGATACGTATGTGCAAGGTTCGGTGGAATCGTCATACAGAGAATGAGGCAACCTGGGAACGGGAGGATGATCTCAAGGCAGAATATCCACATCTCTTCCAATCCACGTCCGAATCTCGAGGACGAGATCCATCTTAAGGGGGGTAGGTTTGTAACACCCTAAAAATGCCCTATTTAAAAATTAGTAATTAATTAGCTTTTTATATTTAAGTGCTCATGAAAAATATAGGGAAAATAAAATTTTGAATAATTAAAGGAAAATATAGGGTATAGAAACTTTATTGTTGCATTCATGCTGGTGCATTTATTTTTGATTGTTGAATTCAAATTTGAGTTTGAATTTGAATTCAAATGAGTGTTTGAATAAAAGAAAAACCTTTTTTTCCTCTCTCTTTCTCCCTCCTGTTTTCAGCCCAGCCCGCCCACTCTTTCTCCTCTTTTCTTTCTTTCCCTGCGCAGCCCAGCAGCTTCGCACGGCCCAGCAGCAGCCCGCCAGCCCAGCTGCGCCTGCCTCTGCTCTCTGCGGCTGACGGCTCGGGCCCACATGTCGGCGCCCTCTTCCACCGCCAGCGCCGCGCTCGCTCTCTCTGCGCTGACACGCGGGGCCCACCTGTCAGCTCCTCCTCCTACCTCCCGCATGTCCGAGCCGGACTCCGCCGAGCTCGTCGTGCCGCGCCCGAACTCCGCTTGGCTTGGCCGGCACGCCAAGGAGCCCCAGGGCCCCTATAAAGCCGCCGTCAACCCCTGTGCTTGGCCCTACCTCAAACCCTAGCCGTCCTCACCTTGAGCTCGCGCCGCCGGAACCCTAGCTTGCGCCGCCACCGTGATTCCAACTCTCAAGGCAGCCTTCGTCGCTCCTAGACCACCAGCAAGGTTCGCGTGAAGGTAAGGAATGCGTCGGGCCCTTTCCCTTGCGCAATGCGCACCTAGAACCCTTAACCGACGCCTCACTGTGGCCGCCGCCACCATGGCTCGTCGCCGGCCATCCCTACGGCCTAATCCTCGCGCATGATCCCCAAAATCGACTCCCATTTTTCTCCTCTTTCTCAAGGTCCTTGAATCGTTTAAAACGGAGCACCGTAGCCCCGGATTGCGCCAACTCCGGCGAGCCCCACCGCGGCCGTGGGCGGCGCCGCCGCGTCTCCGGCGACCCCTTGAGCCCGATCTGATCTCAGCCGTAGGATTCAAAACCGACGGCCAAATCTAAAACCGTTTTAAACCGAGCCGGTCTAGCGTGGACCCGTGGACCCCGGTCTACGGCCGGTCCACGGCACAGTTGACCATGATGTCAGCCGACATCAGCCATGAGCCGCCGCCGTGGCATTTTTGCAAAAGAGCCCCTCTGTTTTCTGGAAATCAACCCGCGGTCCAGCTTAGTTCAAAAATAATTACAGTTTTGTCCTTTTTCTTTCGTTTTAGCCCCTGCTCTTTTGAGAAATAGTGCCCGCCGTCTTAGATGGCAGTTTTACTCCGTAGCCCTTGGGTTTTTATATGAAATTATGTTTTAGGTCCCTGGTTTCTTTCAAAAACACCCCTGGAAGCCTAAAACTCTCACCAGCAAGCCCTGACAGCCCGTTTTAAGCGTAGTTTCTCCGTTTTAACTCCGATTTGAGTGATTTTCGCGCTCACGTGTTCGTAGTGAAGCGTACAACAACTCTAAAGCCTTCTTTTCATCTTTTGTTTATTTTTGGTGTACTTTTCTAATTAAATGCCTTGTTTGCATGTATGTGTGGATGCTTGTGTGGTGATTGATGTGAGTAGTTGACGAGCCGTTCGAGTTCGCCGACGATCCCGTTGCCGAAGAGCAGGTGCAGCAGCAGTTCACTGAGGAAGGCAACTATAACACGGACAATCCATGTTACCTATACACCAGTTAATCATACAATTCATATGCATGTGTCTAATATTGATATACATTAAGGATGTTCCTAGTCTTTACCTTATTCCTTGTTTACCGGGTTATATGCATTATGGTTAGTATTTGCTATTCACTGCAACCAACATTTATTTAATTGTCAATATTGAATTAATGGTTCACTTCGATGATGGTTAAAAGATGCTTTTTAGCAACATGGTTCGGGGAACTAAAGCATGTGATTTGTGCTTTGTTCTATTGTCTCTATAAGGTTTGGTCTAGGGAATTAGAGCATGTGCTTCATGCTATGTTCTAATGTCTCTCCGTAAGGTCCGGTTCATAAAGCGGCAACCCAGGAACTTGTTCGCCGCCGTTGGAACTATAATGGCTCTGGTCTTGGATAATTAGCTTGTACGTCTCTAGCTCGCCAGTGGTTACTGAAAGGCGTATGTGGGGAGCATGGGTGAGAGTATAGTTTGATCCATCGAGGACAGATTTATTCGTTGGCTATGTCTCGTTAGGCAAAGTCCCGTGATGTAAGCGCCTGATGTACGGCAGCTTCACACGTTGCAATGATTGCGCTCTCGCTCTGGACGCCATTGACCCCCTCACGTTGCGACCTGAGCGTACGTCAATCTCGATGCCTCGGGTTATGCTGCCTATGTTGAACCAAAACGGCTACTGTGCTTGTTTGGGTGTTTTGTGAAAGTCCTCGTAACATAAGTTCTTTTGGATTTATGTGACCGGCGGGTAAAGAGCGAAACCTCTGCAGAGTGTTGATCTATCATGAAAGCCGTGCTCACGGTTAGAAGATGAAGTTAGTGGTTGATGTTGGTTTGTTCTATAATTACTTATACATTGCTATTAATGGGTTCATACTTGGGTTCTACTCATTTGTAGTAAACTGGATGATAATAAAATGGAACGACTAAAAGTGCTAATGCAGTATAACCATGTCAAGCCTTTTGTTCTTGCATAACCCGTGTTATACTTGTTAAATAAGATGGTTTACTTACACTTGCAACTATTCAACAAAATCCCGGATGGGTGACAGATGGAGCATTGAATGATCAGTTGCTTGCTCAGTTTCCAGACGATCTGCCATACTCCTAGCTCTGTTCAACCAGTCGGTGTCCCTGTGGACTTGAGGTTCTACCTAGTTAAGACGTTTAATAATATTAAGACTTCCGCTGTGTTATTTGTGAAAGACTATGTATTGTGTTAAACTCTGTTGTAAACAATTTTATTCGAGCATTGTGTTCTCTGTGATTCAATATTTGTAATCTATATGTGTTCTGTGGACATCCTGGGCACACATATGGAAGCATTCGGATTTCTTGGAAATCTGGGTGTTACAAGAACACATGCCAATATATCTTCCCTGAGCTCAAGCACACTTCAAATGGCTAGGGTACCCTTATTTTTAGCCCCAAGCCAAGGAACTAGTCGTTGGTAGCCGTTGCCACATTTCTGTGTACCACCGACTGATTCGATGGGTGCAACGAATTAGTCGGTGGGCCACCTTAGCCACCCGTTGATCCACTGTGTCACTGACAAGTGGGGCCTGTCCAACCACCGATTGGTTTGGTGCCTCTTCTTCTTGTACCGCCGAATGAATCGGTGCCTTCCAGGGCCTAACAACTCTTTTGAGGACGAAAGACCGATTGATCTGATGCCTTCATCTTGACCCCACCGAATGAATCGGTTCCCTCCAAATTTACACAGTACTAAACTGGTATTTCTGGGCATAATGAGCGATTGATTCAGTGCCCCTTGATGATACCACCAAATGAGTAAATGGTCCTTCTCACTGGGCTTCACAGGGCTCTGGTTCCCGCCACCACCGACTGATTCGATGGGCTTTAGCACAGAGCACTTAATGAGACGGTGCCTTTGTGAATCTTGCAATCTTTTTTGTTTCTTTGCGGGTCTTTTATCTATCTTCTTTGTCATCTTTTACACGAGACTTGGATGCTTCTATTTGGATGACGATCATTTGGATATTGATTACTTAAGCATTTGGATGGCTTCCAAAGTATCCTTGGGACCTAGAAATATGAATAAATATCATCTTGACAAATATATTAGTCCAGATGATTATGTTGTCAATCAATCATCAAAATCACAAACAATGGCCTAGGGCCATTTTCCTTACAGGGATGAAAGTGGCATGGAAATTTCCCATCCGACCAACTGTCCGAAGGCCCTTAGCCCTTAAATGGTATAGTCCATATCCGGAACCATAAAATTAATATCTGTATGTATCCGTATCCGCATAACGAAATTTGAATGTCTATTGTTGATATGTAATGTATATCAATATCCGATACGTATTTGACATATTTTGTACTATCTGTATCCGAATCTGATCCAGCAAAAAAATAAATTTTTGTACTCGTATCCGGGCATATCCGTCCGTATCCAATCCGTTTTGATCCTCGCCCCTGAGTCACCAGGATATAGGAATTGGAAAGGAATTCATGTGGAATACATAGAATTTTGAAAAAGAGGAAACTTTACTAAAGTAGGCATTTGGATGGCCTCGAGAAAAGCACAGGAATGCTCACGATGCAATGTATACTTGTGTAGCTAATCACAGCCTAAGGCTATCCCCAACCCAATGACTAGGATAGTGTCGGCGGGTGGCACACAGGATACCTCACGCCAGCTAGTGTCGATCACAGAACACGCACGTCTCGGTGGAGAACGGTTCAAGAGACACAAGACAGAGGGTTTATACTGGTTCGGGAGTGATCCCTACGTCTAGTGCGACGGGCTCCTGATTGTATTGCTCTCTTGGCGGTGGATTACAACGAAGGCTGGTTCAAGCCTTGTGTGTGAATTGTGCGTGTAGGGGGCTAGTGTTCTAGACATCGAGAGTCCAAAAAATCGGACCCCCCTAGCAGGGGACGCTCTCGTCTTTTATAGCTCAAGAGGAAGGCATCTTTACAATGTCGTTTTACCTATCTACCCTCGAAAGCTGGACGCCCCCGACGATTGCTTGCTGTCGGCCTAGTGCGTCTTGGCGACCCCTTCCTTGGTGCCCGTGTCCTTCACCTTCCCACCGGCAGCTTCGTGGTAGCTTCCTTCTTGGCCGCTAGCGTAGCGACGTGCATGCAGAACCTTTTCCCATGCACAGGGCTGCAGATCAGCTTTCTCAGTTGGCAGGCGGGCAGGTGATGTCGGGTGTCGGTCGGGAGAAGGCGTAGGATGCACGCCTTCTCCTTCGCAAGCCAGATCTGACTCGGGGAGGGTCTTCGGGACTCTCCCCCTTTCTTTACTGTGCGTGCCTATTGATAGACGGGACCCCTCACGGGGGTCTGCCCCCCGCACCAGCCTCGTGTCACGCATCGTCCGTTTGGAGGACGAGATACGGGCTCGGCTGGCGGAGCTCGTCGACTCTTCGCGGGCCACTTCCATGGTGATCCCCACCCTGGGTCAGCCACCAATGCTCCCCGGTCCTGGGGCCGTGGACCTCGTAAGTCGTTTATTCCCATCGTATCTCGTTTCTGTCTTGGTCTTTTTCTTTTCTCTTTTTCGTGAGCCAGACTGACGTCTCCGACCCGCAGTCCCGTGAGGCTCCTGGAGGCCTCCACGCCTCAAGAGAGATCTTGCCGGAGGAGCAACCCGCCCTCGACGAGGCCCGACGGAGGAACCGTGAGGCCGGGGAGGCCGATCGGAAGCGCAAGAGGGAGGACACCGAGAAGCGTCTCCATAGGCAAGAGGGAGCCCAAGGAGCGCCAGGGAGAAGAGGTCGGATCGGATCTGGCCTCTTCGTGTGACGAGGAGGAGAACCCCGGAGGTCATTCCCCTTTGGTGGGGGGTTGCACCATGGAGGACTTCGTGGCGCACGGAGAATGCCGGTCGGCGCCCATTGTCATGGATGAGCTACCTTCTCCACGTCTAGGCGCCCCGCCGCTCATCCTCCTCCAAGCCGATGCAGGTTGTGGTTCGCCGCCCCGACACACCGAGCAGGTTCGTCTAAGTTCTCTTGCTGTTCCGTTTTCCCTACATCACTCACGCCGTTAGCGCTTATACCAGTGTCGCCATGCATGCAGCCGGATCGGCTAGGAGTCGGGTCTCAGCTTAGCTCTGGTGAAGCGTCTCCGCCGAGACGCGCCGCCCACGATCGTCCCTGACTCTTTGAAGCCAAGGACGCCCGACGAGCCTCGGCGCGCCGACCCGTGCCCGACTAGAGCCGAGGGGTCGGTTCCACCCCCCGCCCTCGAGGGCTCCTCGTCTGCTTCGGGGAGCGTGGAGGCTGCCCAGATGGCCGCTGCTCCATTCCCACCAGTCCCTTCTCCCCCGGCCAACCGTACCGCCGGAGCGGGTGTTACGTACGTGCTGGCCTCATCGCCCGTGGCCGGGGAGGCCGCGGGGACGGCGGAGCGGGCGTTGGATGTTGAGGCATCTACGGAGGCCGTCATGGGTGGCGGGCCAGGGGCGAGCACCATGGTGATCGTCATGGAGCCCCTCCCGGCCGCTGTGGCATCCATCGAGGGCGCGGTGGTGGGCGCTCCTATGGAGGCGCCCATCACGAATCCAGTCGCGCCATCCGCCACCGAGCCGCTCACGGTGAACCCTAGAGAGGGTGTGGAGGTGAGCCGGTGGTCCGTGGAGGACCTCTTCGGTGAAGCGGAGGCTCGTGCGCGCTCTGAGTCGGAGCCTCCCGTGGCCTCATCAGCCCTTACGCTGGTGTCGGTCTTGGCGCCGCCATCCACCGCCGCGCCAGCGGGGCCCTCGGGGTCGGGCGACGACTGGGGGATCGCCCCGCCCGCCCAAGGTGAGCCTGCGGTCGATCCTACGCACAGCATGCAGATCGACACCTGGATAGAGAGCCTCCAGCAGATGGCCACCTTCCCTGCTACGCTCCTGCAGATGGCCTTGACGCTTCGCACCTTGGCGATCCCCTCCAGCCGGGTATGTGATCTATCTCTTCTTCTTGTTTTCTCTTAGCTACACAATCGCTTTTCAGGCCTGTCTTCGCCATGGCCTTGACTTGGTTTGCTGGTCGACGCAGTCGATGTTGTTGACGCTCTCCCGGACCCAGAGCATCGAGCAGAAGGCCATCAACCAGACTCGTCGGGCGTGGGATGTCGCCAACTCGTCGAGGGACACCGAGGCCAGTGCGCGTGATGAGGCCGCCGGTAGCGCCCGCCGCATCTCGGAACTGGAGCGTGAGCTGGCCAGTCAAGCCTCGGCGCACCAGGAGGAGCTTGCCGAGCTGCATGCCGAACTAGGCAGCATCCGCACCAACGCCACCAATGTTCGCAGCAGTATGTCCCACTTCACAATCCTTTCTTTCTTCAGGTGCTTGTACTGGTTTGGCGACGATCTCATGCGCCGGCCTTCTAGGGTTCCAAGCTCAGATCAACACTCTGAGGGAGGAAAGGGCTGTGGCCGTCCGGGCGTGCATCGACGCCCAGGCGGAGCACAACCAGGTGGTGGCCGCGAAGGAGGATGCTGAGGAAGCGAGCGCCCAGCTTGGTCAACTCGTCGCCGATCTTCGCACCGAGGCGCAGACTTCCACCGAGCGAGTCGGGATCCTGGAGGCCATCCTATCCACGGCGAACAAGTCTCTGGAGGAGGACTCGGAGATTGATGGTATGTTCCCCCTTACCTCTTCTCGCTTTTCATCCCTGTCAACTTCCCTTGCTGTACATTTGCCCGCGGACTAACCGTTGTTTCGTTCCTCGGCAGCGCTCAAGTCCCATGTGGCAGACGGGATCACTCACCGAAACACGCTGATGGCACGCTTCGGAATGTTGCGTGATGTGGCGGGGGCGGTCCTGTCGCGGCTCGGATTTGCTCTGTCCGAGGATATCGAGCGGCTCCCAGGGGATCTCCACCGAGCGGCTGAGAGCTGCGGGGAGCTGCGTGCCATGGCCGTCCCGATGCTGGATGCTCTCGAGGTGCCAATGAGTGGCGATCCGGCGCGTCTTCCGGTAGAGCTTGACCACGTCCCTGGGCGCGTCGGGGACCTCGCAAAGCAGTCGCTGGTGTGCGGCGTCCATGAGGCCTTCACGCTGGTGCGCTCCCACTACGATGGGATCCTCTTCGACACGATGGGCGCCGGCTTCCCCAACGACTTCACCGCGGAGGCCCTGGACGCCCTGGCCGAAGAAGTCAGGGCACCCGCCGGCTTCCTATGGTTGTACCCCTGCCAGCCCCCAAGTGGTGCCTGCCTTCCAGTTTCTACGCGAACTGGTTGGGAGGCGCCACTTGAGACGGCCTTTACAGGGTTGTCTTGGTTACTGATCGGGCCTGCGAGCCCTTGAGCTTGGCCGTGGGGCGGGCAAGGCAGACCCGACGGTTCGGCCAAGCCCCCGAGCCCCTAAGCTTGGCTGCGAGGCGGGCAAGGCAAACCCGATGGTTTTTCCGAGCCCCTGAGCCCCCGAGCCTTTGAGCTCGATTGTTAGATGACTTCGGGGGGCTGAGTCTTTGAGCCTCTAAAGTCGTCGGTCCAGATCCAAGCCTCGCGCTCCTGGAGGATCTGGGTACCAAGCGGTCTTTTTGCGAAGTTATCCTCGAGCCCCCGAACCTCTACGTGAAGTCTCCCTCGCTGTGACTGGGCGCGGCCCAACATTCGGTCGTTGACCCCTGAAAAAAGATAGACCCAGTAGGTCCAGAAGCTAGTTAGTTTCTTCCATCTGAGCTGCGTTGTTGGCAATGCTTTTGCACAATCCCGGCTTGATTCATTTCGTAAGAGTCCCCCGGCCTGGCTATGTTCATTTGGGTACATTGGCAGGGTCGGTCGTCCGGCTCGGCAACCATGCGATCCGTAGCCGCGGGGGCGTAGGCCGTCGCAACGCAGCTGCGCCAGACATCCCTACCTACCCTTCCAACGGCGCCGGGGTCTCCTCAGAATCATAGGGCCGGATAACAAATAGAAAGCTCAAAAGAAATGACAATGCATTTAATCGGAAAAAATGGGAGTGTAGAGAGTTCACTTATCTGGCCGGCTGGAGCCTAGGGGGAGGGCTTCCGCGGCCCCCCCTGTCGGGTCTTCTGTCGAGCAACGAGGAGTTGACGTAGCACCGTGAGCTTGTGGCTGGTATGAGGACGTGTCACGACCAGGGGCTCGCGGTTACCGTAGCTTCGAAGGTTTTGCGTCGGCGATAGTGCCCCCGGAGACGGGGCTCCATCGGTTGGGCGGCGGCCTCTGCCTCCAGGGCATTACCGCCGAATGGTTCGTCCGTGGACGAACTGCTTTTAAGTTGTGCATCTCCTCCCTCCACCGGCAATGTGGTACTAAAATGGATACCATCTGCCATCGGAGTCTTCCCATAAAAGGAAAGGACTAGACTGCGCTCAGTCCTAGCCCAACTTTGGTTTCGGCCTTTTGGGCCTTTCTCCCAAGAGGGTCCTCGTTGAACCTCTCGTGCTGACAGGGTATGGATTTGCGGCCGACCCCTCAGCGGGTGGTCACGGGTAGAAGCGCCGCAGCTGCTCAATGGTCCAGGCGTTGGATATGTGGGTTCCATCCGGCATTGCTAGCTTATAAGAACCCGGGCGGAGGACCCGTACTACGGTGTAGGGGCCTTCCCAAGGAGGTGAAAGCTTGGTGAAGCCACGGCGATCTTGGGCTAGCCTCAAGACTAGGTCGCCCACTAGAAACGCGCGGCCACGCACTCGCTGCGCGTGATAACACCTCAAGCCTTGCTGGTACCTGGCCGAGTGCACCACTACTACTTCCTGTGGTTGGTCGCATTCGTTTCCTTGTCGAAGGCCAGAACCCTTGGAGAGCCATAGTCTACGTCCGTCGGGAGGATCGCCTCAGAACCATAGACCATGTAGAACGGGGAGAAACTCGTGCCGCGGGTCGGAGTCATCCGCAGACTCCATAGGACGGAGGGCAGCTCCTACACCCACTTGGCGCCGAGCTTGTGAATGCGTTTGACCAATCGGTTGAATATCCGCGGCTTCAACCCTTGCAGGATCATGCCGTTGGCGCGCTCGACCTGCCCATTTGTGCGCGGGTGAGCGACTGCTGCCCATGCCACCTCGATCCCGTAGTTGTCGCAGAAGCGGGTGAACTTCTTTCCTGTGAACTGAGTTCCGTTGTTGGTGATGATGGTGTTTGGAACACCGAACCGGCACAGGATGTCACGAAAGAAGCGGACGGCTTGCTCTGACGTGATCTCCGTTAAAGGGCGCGCTTCAATCCACCTTGTGAATTTGTCGACGGCGACAAACATGTGGGTGAAACCCCCGGGCGCTCTTGGCAGTGGCCCGACCATGTCCAACCCCCAGACCGCGAATGGCCAGGTGATGGGTATGGTCTGAAGCGTCTGGGCTGGTAAATGTGTCTTCTTGGCATAGAACTGGCAGCCTTCGCATGTTCGCACGATTCGCTTGCCATCTGCGACGGCTGTGGGCCAGTAGAATCCCTGCCTGAAGGGCGACCCTACCAATGATCGAGGCACCGCGTGATGGCCACAGACTCCACCGTTGTAACACCCTAAAAATGCCCTATTTAAAAATTAGTAATTAATTGGCTTTTATATTCAAGTGCTCATGAAAAATGCAAGGAAAATGAAATTTTGAATAATTAAAAGCAAATAAAGGATATATAAACATTATTGTTGCATTCATGCTGGTGCATTTATTTTTGATTGTTGAATTCAAATTTGAATTCAAATGAGTGTTTGAAAAAAAGAAAAACCTTTTCTTTTCTCTCTCTTTTTCCTTCTTCCTTTTCAGCCCAGCAGCCCAGCTTCTTCTTTCTCCCAGCTTCTTCTTTCTTTCTTCCCCGCGGCCCATCTTCTCTTTCCTCCCTTTTCGCGTGGCCCAGCAGCTGCGGCCCAGCAGCAGCCCGCTCCGTGCCTTCTCCGCCCGCGCAGCTGACACCCCGGGCCCGCTCATCAGCTTCTCCTCCTACCTCCAGCCGTAGCCGAGCGGGACTCCGCGCCGCCATCAAATCCGCCTCGCGCACGCCTCCGTGCAGCTTGGTGCGCACGCCAAGGAGACCTCGGCCAGCCTATTTAAGCGCCGCTACCCCCTCTCCGCGAACCCCTAACCCTAGCGCCGCCACACCAAGCTCCCAGCGCCGCCGAACCCTAGCGCCGCCGAGCCACCGTTCCGCCGCCGCTTTGCCGCCAACGTCGAGCCGTGGAGCGTCGGGGTAAGCAGAGGGACACGCCGACTTCAAAACCCCTCTTCCTCTCCCTCTCCTCCACACGCACGACCTCGCCGGAGACACCAAGCCGCCGCCGGCCGTCGTGAGCCGTCTCCACCGCGCGAAGCTCGCTTCCAACCCCCAAAATCGATTCCCCACTCTCTCCTCTCTCTGTAGGATCCATCGCGGCGAGCTTTGGAGCTCCACAGCACCGGCAATGCTCGATTCCGGCGAGGGCGCCGCCGCGCGCCGCCGCCGGCCGCCGCGACTCCGGTGACCTTGAGCCCGATCTAATCTCAGCCGTAGGATTCAAAACCGACGGCCAGATCTGAAAACCGTTTTAAACCGAGCCGGTTCACCGTGAACCCGTGAACCGCGGTTCAAGGCCGGTCTATGGTCCGGTCCACCATGACGTCATGCTGACGTCAGCTCTCAGCCCCAGCCGTGCCTATTTTACAAAAGAGCCCCTCTGTTTCTGAAAATCAACCCGCGGTCCACCTCTTTTCAAAGTATTTACAACTAAGTCCTTTTTCTTTTGGTTTAGCCCCTGCTCTTTTGAAAAATAGTGCCCACCATCCTAGGAGATGTTTTTACTCGTTAGCCCTAGAGGTTTTATACGAAATTATGTTTTAGGTCCCTGGTTTCTTTCAAAAACACCCCTGGAAACCTAAAAGTTTCACCAGCAAGCCCCTAGAGCCCGTTTTAAGCATAGTTTCTTTGTTTTAACTCCGATTTGAGTGATTTTCGCGCTCATGTGTTCGTAGTGAAGCGTAGAGTAACTCCAAAGCCTTCTTTTCATCTTTTGTTTATGTTTGGTGTACTGTTCTAATTAAATACTTTGTTTGCATCTATGTGTGGATGCTTGTGTGGTGATCGATGTGAGTAGTTGACGAGCCGTTCGAGTTCGCTGAAGATCCCGTTCTTGAAGAGCAGGAGCAGCAGCAGTTCACTGAGGAAGGCAAGTATAACACGGACCATCCTTGCTACCTATACACCGGTTAATCATACAATTCATATGCATGCGTCAAATATTGGAATACATTAAGGATCTTCCTAGTCTTTACCTTATTCCTTGTTTACCCGGGTTTTATGCATTATGGTTAGTCTATGCTATGCGCTGCAACCAACATTTATTTTAATGTCAATATTGAATTAATGGTTTACTTCAATGATGATCAAAAGATACTTTTAGCAACATGGTTCGGGGAACTAGAGCATGTGTTGTGTGCTTTGTTCTAGTGTCTCTATAAGGTTTGGTCTAGGGAATTAGAGCATGTGCTTTGTGCTTCGTTCTAATGTCTCTCCGTAAGGTCCGGTTCTTAAAGCGACAACCCAGGAACCTGTTCGCCGCCGTTGGAACTATAATGGCTCTAGTCTTGGATAATTAGTCTTGGATGAACAGAAACCGAGAAACAAAAATGAGAAGAAATTAAGGTGGAAATTGAGTTATATAAAAGAATAGAGCTTTTTGATAATTAATTAAAATAAAATATGGAAAGGTTTAAAATTCCAGACCAGCACCCTATCTTCAAAATAATAAATGGAAATTCTTTTATATATGTACACAATCACCATCAAAGATGCGTAAAAATTTTTCTACACCCCTCCTCTAATTTTATGAAGAAGAGAGTAGTACTTTAGCGTGTCTAGGTGAATATGGCCTTTAAGGCCTTAGTTTTGGAATCACTAGGCAGCCACTATAAAGTTATGCATCTCAAATAGAAGGCGTTGTTCCGGACGGCACCTACCATCTCATCCCCGCCGACGGTGAAGGCACCCCGGAGAACGGTGCCGGTGAAGGATCGATCGACCCGGAGGCTAACCCCCAGCTAGAGCAAGAAGCCAAGCCCCGGAGCCTAACCTAACCTTTAAAGTTTATGCACCTATGAATTTCCCTGTGCTTGTGCATTTATGTTTCAAGAAGTTGATTGAATACCTTAGCTGCACATTTCTAGTTCCTATGACTTGCAACACTAGTATGAAAGGATCGATAGGGCATTGCTTTAGGTCCGTTACATGTCGAGTGATTTCCTGTCACTCGCGAGACATAGGAGTTGCTTGTCTTTACTTATGTTGGAATCATAAGGATTGATGGGCAGGATGGTAGATGTAGATCTCCCGCCCGTGTATAATAATGGATTTAAGGTCGAAACGTGTGGTTGAGTGTGTCAAGTTTTTGAACGTACCACATGCATGCCGATATATGGGAATCGGTAAGCCCGGTACCAGATTGAAGCAGCTAGGGCCGATAGCCATCTCTCCTTGGAAACTTTTGTTTCCCCTGCCGTACACTTGTGGATATATGCGTGAGACTGTGAGTGAAGCAGTAAACCTCTATCCTAAGGAAGGTGGATTCGGATCCGAATTGTGGATCGATGGGAAAGGTTGGGAAGTGCTTGTACCTTTTATAGCAAGCATTATCCGTGTGTGTTGGGTTTCCCCTGGCCAGGTCGCAAAATTCGGTTCGAACTGTCCGCTTCTCGTGGTTAATGAGACTACTTGACCGCCTTGCTGCATTGAGTAACAAGTGGAACTATGAGATTGATAAACTTGTTGGATGAATTAAATTGTACTGCACCACTTGTATGCTTAGAAAAGATGCTAATTTAAAATGGTTAAATCTACTAGAATATGATGCTAAAACATGAAAGCAAGGACCTACTCTTAGTTGCTTTTTGGCAAACAAACCCACCAGCCAAAAGCCTCTCATGTCTAGATGTCGGTGATGTAGTTTTCACCCGACGGGTAAGCCTTGCTGAGTATTAGAATACTTGGCCTTGCTTGTGGCTTTTATTTACAGGTACAATGTTGGATGTGGCAGTCGATGCCATGACTTGGCCTACCCAGGTTCCCCCTGGATGGCACATCGAATGGGTTCCGTCCTCTGCCGAGGAACGGGAGGAGTAGCACCGTGGCAGGCTTCATCATGGTGTTACGTTGTATCGTCGTTAGTTTATCTTCCGTTGCAATGAACTATTTATTTCCGCTGCTTGAACTTGATACTCTGATTTAAATTTGAACTTGGTTTGTAATAACTTGAGATACTATTTATGTATGTTAAATTGTGGAATGTTGTAATCTCTGGAACTCACCTTTGTGTGGGCGTGTTGTTGTTTCGATCGAGAAAAGTACGTGGTTAAATCGGGTTTAATCCGACGGCGCTCCAGCTTATTCCGGATTAAGTGCTTGACTACTTGATTAGTGGTCCCGGGGTACTTAACTTGGAATAATTTCGGAGTGGTCCGCCACAGCTGGCATCAGAGCCGAAACAGCGCACCGGAGAGAGCAACAAGCCTTAATAAACATTTTGAAATAAAATTTGCCAACTCGTACTTCCACCGCGCCTTGCGAAGGAAGGTTATTCTTAGGACCGCTAAGGATGTTACCTAGAGCGTGAAGCCTATGTGGGTTAAGGGATCATGATATGATAGGTGGCAAATAATATATTATACTGACTTCCAGCATATTTCATTTTGTCATTTACTTTACGCAATGGTGGGCGCAAGGTACGGCGATTGCTGTAACGTACCACGGCACTATATGAAAATATAGTGGCGGCACATAGTCAATACGCTGTGACGGCGTATGAAACTAGAATAGCATGGTGGGCGCAAGGTACGGCGATTGCTGTAGCGTACCATAGCATCATATGCAAATATGATGGCGGCACAAAGTCAATACGCTATCTCATGAGCGTATGAAATTGTCAATATGTTGCCTTGGTGACATATGAACATTGCCCGTTCAATGTTAAACGTTCGGGTGCCACCTCTATAGTGGGTGGTAATGTATGGAGACGCTTTCGTGAGTGATGGCACGAAAGGTTGATTATATATGCTCTGGAATGGAATTTTCTGCAGGTACACTAACCACGATTCCGTATGATGAACGGTTACAAAGTTCGGCTAGTTAATATAGGGAGAGACGGATATTGCCTAGCCACCAGCACTAACTTCGTAGGCCAAAAGTTTATTGGCATGTGTGTTGGTGAGAACAAATAGGCCGCTCATGCATTGCTTTCACCGAAATGATATTGAACCTTAACACGTGACCAATTAAACCGCCGTCGAAATTTAAATCACAACCAAAACTCTGCCGAAACCAATCTGTTTGCACCATCAATTCGAAACTGAAAACGTTGTCAAACGAAAAAGTGTTCAACATGAAAGTTGTCATGAATGTTATGAAGTTTATGCTATAGAAAATTCAACGAAAATGGTTCAGTAGAATTGGAGTTATGCTTAAAATGGTAACCCCCTGTCTGCTGGAAATTTCTGGGAACAGTGAGATAAAAATTGAATTTGTACACCATCTTAATGACAGTTTCTGCTCAAACCTCCAACATGAAACTTGTTTCTAATTACTTAAACAATGTCCTGGCCAAAGTTGGGAAATTTTGAGCTTGTGGATTTCGAGTTTTATAATTTTTACTACACCATCCAGAATCTGTTTTGTTTTCTTTGGCGCTAACCGGTTCTCACCCATGCCCTTTTCTTTTTGGTTCAGAATGGATGCTCACGCTGACTTGGCCAGCTACCCCAACGATGTTTCCTTTTCAGACTGCCTAGGATGGGAAGGTTTCCCTAGCATTCTGTGTTCAGTTTTGCAGGCGCTCGATTATCCTACCCCGCCACAATATGAGAGAACCCTCATCCGAGACCGAGGTGTGACCCGATCTCGTATGCGTTTGGTGGTATATCGCCATCCACCATGTCCTAGCTCCCCCACTTGGAGTGTGGAAGTTCATGGACACCACATGGAGACGACTTGCAAGCTAGCTGCCTTGAATGGCATTAGTTCTTTTTGTGCTCAGAACCAGGAATTGGTGTAGCACCAGTTGCTTGGGTTGTTTCCACCGACCCAGCCGGATGATCCCCATTGGATGAGGCGCTATCTTAGCTCCCCTTTGAGGATGGCGGAGAATCCCGTCGCTGCAGCTGCACTAATGATGAGGTGGATCCGAGCTTACCACCGCTTGCAGGCACTTCTAGGACGGTCGCAGAGCGAGATGCTCAACCTTGCCATGGACATGTCTGCCCGTGCCCGTGACATTGGGGTTGAGAGGACCTCATTGTCCATTGAGGTGAGCACAAGAGACGCCATGATTGCTGATTTGGAGAGGCAATTGAATGACCTCCACATCGCGCACAACAATGTCCAAAATGAGCTAGCCCAAACAAGAGAAGAACTTGAGGAGGTACATGGTACTTTGGAGCATGCTAATGCTATGTTAGCCGCCCATGATGCTCAACACCTTCTTGAGCAAGAAGGAGAGCAAGGGGAAGGAGAGGCCCCCGATTCCGACATGGATACTGTGACATCTCTGATGTAATAATGAATAAAACACATATGAAACAGGTTGAAAAGGGAATTATGGGTTGAAAATTTAAAAATCCATCAAAAATTCAAACTTAAATTCAAAAACAAAGGTGGTTTGACACCCAACTGAAAACTCAAGAATTTTGTACTAAACTTGAAAATCTCCAAAAATAAAAGTTGTTTGTCATCACAAATAAGGCCTAGTCACTGTTTGGTACTTTTGAAAACTTTGCGGTTTAGGCCCTCAAAAACCCGAAATACAGTTCTGAACACCTTTCTGAATTTGGGTTGTTTGAGTTCGAAAACTTTGAAATTTCAGGTTCACCCCAAAAAGAAAGTTGTGTCCCACCTCTCAAACTCCAACTTTTATTTTCACACTTTTTCAAGTTCAGTTCAAATTTTTGCCGAAAATTCAAAAGGGAATAAGGAGCTCCACAGGCGCCAACAGTGGCCCTGGCGCGCCGCTGCTCCGGCCGGGCGTCGGCCGCCACGTGGCCGGCGAGTGGCGGAGGCCGCGCCGAGCTGGCCGAGCCGCGGCGTCGGGTGGCGCTTGTCGCCTTGTGCTTGTCCAACCCCTCCCGAGCTGTCACCTCGCCGTCGTTCGCTCGCTTCACCTCGCGCCGCGGGAACGCCATCATTGCGGTTGGGCGCCGCTGTGGCCGCGCGCTTGCGCGCGCGTCGCGCAGAGCCGCCTCGCGCGATTCTCCTCCCCGCTCCACGCCAAGACGCCCTGTAGAAGATCTCCACTGCTCCACGCGACGATCTTTGACGCCCTATCCCGTGCGCGCGCTCTGCCCGAGCTCGCCGCGCCATCAATGGCGACCGCGACGGCCCGTGCACGCGCACACACGCCACCGTGACCACTCGGTGCTCGCTAGCGCACCCAAATCCTTCACTGAGCACCCTCACTCCTTCCCCTCAGTCCACGCGTAGCCATTCTCACTTCACCGCGCTCGCTCCCGTTGTCTTCCACCTCGGGACGCCCTGAGCCGAGCTCGAGCTTAACCGCCGCAAACTCGAATCGACCACGAATCCCTCCACCCCTTTCCAATCCCCCGCACGTGAAGTTCGCTCACTCACCCCGCTAGCTGCTCGAGCACTCCCCAGCTCGAATCGAGACACACTCGCCGCGAATCGAAACTTTTCCCCACCGCTCGGCCATTGACACCGCAAACAACCCCTCCACGTCGAGCCCTATACCCCGGCCATCTCCGCCGCAGACGAACCCCACGACGAGCTCCACCATCGTCCAGTGAAGCTCACGAGCCTTTCCGCGCACCGCCTCGACCACCGCAGACCGCTAGCGACGTCGCCGGAGCTAACCGCGCCGCCGCTCAACGTCGACGAGCCGCGCCGCTTCATCTCCGACCGCGAGACCTACCTCAACCGACTCGCGGTGAGCTCCTCTCCTTTTCCCCCAACATCCCCCGAGCCAGTTCGCCGTCGTTTCGCCGGCGTAACAACGCCGACGAGCCCAGGGACTTGTTCGCGTTCCACTTTTAGTTCTAGGGTCCCCTGCGCAAAAGTCAGGGACTTGTTTGAAAGGTTTTGAAAGTTCTAGGGTCTCCAGCGTAAAAAGATTCTTAACCATAGATCTAATTTTCCCGAATCTTATAAAATTCGTTAAAAATCGTACAAAAATCAGAAAAATGCAAAAAAATACACCCTGGATTCGTGAGATTGTAAACTCCAATCTCCTTTGAGCATGTATATACTTTTGGTGAACCATTTTTGAATTAAAATTCAAACTGTAAAATTTGAAACTTGTGCACCATTTCAAATCCAGAGCACCGCTAGGGTTGATCTTTGGATATGTTGTTTGTAGGGACTTTGGGCACCTTGTGTCCAAAGGGGACCTAAAAATATAGACTGTAGCTTCAGTTATGAATTAATTTGTGTTTTCTGTCTTTTTGTAGTCCAGAAATTGTTAAAAATAATCCATGCAGTGAAAAATCACCATTTTTCTCCAGAGGCCTAAAAACTTGTTAGCACACCTGTTAAAAATACTAAACTTAATTTTTGCTCTGATTAAACTAGCAAATAAATAGATATGATGTTTTAGATAGAAATTGATTGAGGACTGTCCAAGGGTTATTTTGAGCCACCACTTGGCCAGAGCCCTCCATGAACTTATGACTAGCTCTGGTAGGAAGATTTTCTGAATTGGTTGTATTTTCGATTTTATATGGATTTATTTCATTTCTGCAGGCAGCAGATTGTATTAATTTTAATAAAATTTTGTGTAGCTCAGATTTAGCTAAATTTTGGAGTGAGCTTAGCTCCTATACTCCAGTAGCTGTCATAAAGTTTATAGATAAAAATGATGAACAGAAAAGGAGAAACAAAAATGAGAAGGAATTAAGGTGGAAATTGAGTTATTTAAAAGAATAGAGTTTTTGATAAGTAATTAAAATAAAACATGGAAAGGATTAAATTTTTAGAACAGCACCCTATATTCAAAATGATAAATAGAAATTCTTTTAGATATGTACACAATCACCATCAAAGTTGTATAAAAATTTTCCACACACCCCTCCTCTAATTTTATGAAAAAGAGGATAGTACTTAAGCATGTCTAGGTGAATATGGCCTTCAAGGCCTTAGTCTTAGAATCAATAGGCAGCCACCTTAAGTTATGCATCTCATGTAGAAGGCGTTATTCCGGACGGCACCTACCATCTCATCCCCGCCGACGAAGGAGGAATCCCGGAGGGAGGTGCCAACGAAGTGGAAGTCAACCCGGAGGCTAACCCCCAGCTAGAGCAAGAAGGCAAGCCCCGGAGCATAACCTAACTTTTAAAATTTCCGCATCTATGAATTCCCTATGTTTGTGCATTATGTTTCAAGGAGTTGATTGAATACCTTAGCTGCACATTTCCTAGTACCTATGACTTGCACCACTAGTATGAAAGGATCGATAGGGCATTGCTTTAGGTCCGTTACAAGTCGAGTGATTTCCTGTCACTCGCGAGACATAGGAGTTGCTTGTCTTTACTTATGTTGGAATCATAAGGATTGACGGGCGGGATGGTAGATGTAGATCTCCCGTCCGTGTATGATAATGGATTTAAGGTCGAAACGTGTGGTTTAGTGTGTCAAGTTTTTGAACGTACCACATGCATGCCGATATATGGGAATCGGTAAGCCCGGTACCAGATTGAAGCAGCTAGGGCCGATAGCCATCTCTCCTTGGAAACTTTTGTTTCCCCTACCGTACACTTGTGGACATATGCGTGAGACTGTGGCAGTCGATGCTTTGACTTGGCCTACCCAGGTTCCCCCTGGATGGCACGTCGAATGGGTTCCGTCCTCTGCCGAGGAACGGGAGGAGTAGCACCGTGGCAGGCTTCAGCATGGTGTTACTTGTATCGTCGTTAGTTATTTCCGCTGCAATGAACTTTTTATTTTCCGCTGCAATGAACCTGATACTCTGATTTAAATTTGAACTTGGTTTGTAATAACTTTGTGATACTATTTGTGGATGTTAATTTGTGGAATTTTGTAAACTCTGGAACTCACCTTCGTGTGGGCGCGCTGTTGTTTCGATCAAGGAAAGTATGTGGTTCAATCGGGTTTAATCCGACGGCGGTCCAGCTTATTCCGGATTAAGTGCCTGACTACTTGATTAAGTGGTCCCGAGGTACTTAACTTGGAATAATTTCAGAGTGGTCCGCCACAGCTGGCATCAGAGCCGAAACAGCGCACCGGAGAGAGCAACAAACCTTAAATAAATAATTTGAAATAAAACTTGCCAACTCGTACTTCCGCCGCGCTTTGCGATGGAAGGTTATTTTAGGACCGCTAAGGATGTTACCTAGAGCGTGAAGCCTATGTGGGTTAAGGGATCACGATATGATAGGTGGCAAATAATATATTATACTGACTTCCAGCACATTTCATTCTGTCATTTACTTTACGCAATGGTGGGCGCAAGGTACGGCGATTGTTGTAACGTACCACGGCACTATATGAAAATATAGTGGCGGCACATAGTCAATACGCTGTGACGGCGTATGAAACTAGAATAGCATGGTGGGCGCAAGGTACGGCGATTGCTGTAGCGTACCACGGCATCATATGCAAATATGATGGCGGCACAAAGTCAATACGCTATTTCATGAGCGTATGAAATTGTCAATATGTTGCCTTGGTAACATATGAACATTGCCCGTTCAATGTTAAACGTTCGGGTGCCACCTCTATAGTGGGTGGTAATGAATGGAGACGCTTTCGTGAGTGCTGGCACGAAAGGTTGATTATACATGCTCTGGAATAGAATTTTCTGCAGGTACACTAACCGCGAATCCGTATGTTGAACGGTTAGAAAAGTTCGGCTAGATAATATAGGGAGAGACGGATATTGCCCAGCCACCGGCACTAACTTTGTAGGCCAAAAGTTATTGGCATATGCGTAGGAGAACGAATAGGCCGCTCATGCATTGCATTTCGCTGAAATAATATTGAATTTTAACATGTGGCCAATCGAAACCGCCGTCGAAATTCAAATCACAACCCAAATTTCTGCTGAAACCAGTCTGTTTGCACCGTTAATTGGAAATTGAAAACATTGTCAAATGAAAAAGTGTTCAACATGAAAGTTGTCATAAGTGTTATAAAATTTATTCTGTAGAAATTTCAACAAAAATGGTTCAGTAGAACTGGAGTTATGCTAAAAATGGTAACCCCCTGTCTGCTGGAAATTTCTGGGAACAGTGAGATAAAAATTGAATTTTTACACCATTTTAATGGCAGTTTCTGCTCAAACCTCCAACATGAAACTTGTCTGTAAATACTTAACCAATGTCCTGGCCAAATCTGAGAATTTTTGAGCTTGTAGGTTTTGAGTTTTGCAATTTTTACTACACTGTCCAGAATCTGTTTTATTTTTCTTTGGCGCTAACCGGTTCTCATCCTTGCCCTTTTCCCTTGGTTCAGAATGGACGCTCACGCTGACTTGGCTAGCTACCCCAACGACTTGTCCTTCTCAGATTGCCTAGGATGGGAAGGCTTTCCTAGCATTCTGTGGTCGGTTTTGCAGGCGCTCGATTACCCTACCCCGCCACAGTATGAGAGGACCCTCATCCGAGACCGTGGTGTGACCCGTTCTCGTGTGCGTTTGGTGGTATATCGCCACCCACCGTGTCCTAGCTCCCCCACTTGGACTGTGGAAGTTTATGGACACCACATGGAGACGACCTGTGAGCTAGCTGCCTTGAATGGCATTAGCTCTTTTGTTGCTCAGAACCAGGAGTTGGTAGAGCACCAGTTGCTGGGGTTGTTTCCACCGACTCAGCCGGATGATCCCCATTGGATGAGGCGCTACCTTAGCTCCCCTTTGAGGATGGCGGAGAACCCCGTCGCTGCAGCTGCACTGATGATGAGGTGGATCCGAGCTTACCACCGCTTGCAGGCACTTTTGGGACGATCGCAGAGCGAGATGCTCAACCTTGCTATGGACATGTCCGCCCGTGCCCGGGACATTGGGGTTGAGAGGACCTCCTTGTCCATTGAGGTGACCACCAGGGACGCCATGATTGCTGACTTGGAGAGGCAATTGAATGATCTCCACATTGCGCACAACAATGTCCAAAACGAGCTAGCCCAAACTAGAGAAGAACTTGAGGAAGTACACGGTACCTTGGAGCACGCTAATGCTATGCTAGCCGCCCATGATGCTCAGCACCTTCTTGAGCAAGAGGAAGAGCAAGGTGAAGGAGAGGCCCCCGATTCCGACATGGACACCGAGGATGATATGCCGCCCCTTCCAGCTCCACCATCACCTATGGGCAGCGAGGCTACCGCTAACAACTTAGATGACTTCTAGAGTGGTAGTAGCAAGTTTACTCCTCCGCTAGGCCTGAATTTTGGCTTCATGTTGTAATAGGCTAGATGGAGTTGAGTTTCCTTTTAAAATCTTTGGTGGCAATGTAATTTAATGATGTGGTTGTGTGATCAAAACTTGATGGATGTTGTAATGGCTGTGTTGAAAACATTCTGCAGCTAACTTTGTTTTTATTAATTGAGGGGTTTTCCATTCATTTCTGGGCTGTGATGTGAGCTACAAAGTTGTTTGGAATTTGTCAAACAAAATGTTCACCAATTTTCAACCTCATGGCTTAAGCGAAATAAAAATGGCAACCAAAACACTACAGCTCGGCCTGCCGAAAAACAGCAAACGCAGAGAGCTAAAGATTTAATTTTTCGGCTTAGTTCCAGTCCGAATTTGAATCTGAGCCCAACATGAAAGTTGTAGAGCATGAAATGTTCGAGCTACTGACCAAATTGGAGCATTTGACTTGCTTCCTGTTGGGAGATATGATTTTTCTTCCGAACTGCGTGCTGACATGTCATTCCTACGCAGTAAACTTCAATATATGGTCACGTTCTATCTTGTCATCATTATGCAAGCTTATGAAATGTGGCTAATACAAGTACCTACTGCAGATGGCAATCACCCGCAGCGGTCATGACGCTAGTGGCTCCAACGCTAACCAGCAGGGGTCAGAGGGGCAGCAACAGCCGCCACCACCTCCGCCACCGCAGCAACCTCCGACGTGGCAGCAGTTGTATGCCACGCAAACGGAAATTCTACGGAACCTGCAGCATCAACAACAAATGATGCAACAGCAGATGATGCAGCAGGGAGGTCAACGGGCCCCTCAGCCTCAAGTGGCCAGATACGAGGATTTTCTGGCTACGCACCCGCCAATATTCTCACGAGCCGATGAGCCCTTGGAGGCCGATACATGGATTCGAGCCATCGAGTCCAAATTCACCATCCTGGCCACACCTTGCACTTCCAACCGCAAGGTCGTGTTCGCGGCGCAGCAGCTCCGCGGCCCAGCTCTCCTATGGTGGGAGAACTACCTGGCCCTGCAGCAGGAGGGTCATGTGGTTGAATGGGATGAGTTCAAGGCTGCATTCAAGGCTCATCACATTCCGGCCGGTTTGGTAGAGAGGAAGTTGAATGAATTTCTGGCTCTGACCCAGGGTACCCGCACGGTGCTTCAATACGCCCAGGCCTTCAATGGTCTGTGCCCATACGCGGGTCATCACGACGACTCTAACGAGAAGAAGCTGGAGAGGTTCCGACGTGGCCTTAACACCAAGTTGAAAGCTCAATTGGCTACCACCCGTGCTGCCACATATGGCGATCTCCTGAACCTCGCCATTGCACAGGAAGACGCCAACACGGTGCACAAGGCGGAAAAGAAGAGGAAAGCTCCCGCTGGACCTTCGAGCGCGCAGCCGCCGAGATTCCGCTTGGTTCCCCCGGCTGCACCGCAAGGACAGTCCAGGGCACCTCAGGGAGGTGGATGGGTTGCTAGGCTGCCACAGCCTAATGCGCCCCGTTTCCCTCCACCGCCGCAGCAGCAACAGGCGCCAAGGCAGAATGCACAACAGCCAGCTCGCCCTGGAGCCGGTTATCAGTGCTTCAAGTGTGGCAGTAACAATCACTTTATCAAGGATTGCCAGCAGAACAAGCAGCAGAACCAGCACCCGGGAAAACAGCAAAACAAGGGCAAATAGCAGCAGCGTGTGCAGGTCCGACAAGGACGGCTCAACTACACCACCTTGGCCGACCTACCCGAGGGAGCCCCAGACATGACTGGTACTTTCCCTATCTGCACTCAACCTGCTGTGATATTGTTTGATTCCGGGGCAACACATAGTTTTATAAGCACAAGATTTCATGTGAAATGTGGATTAAAATCTTACCATACCAAATCATCATATGTGATATCAACCGCGGGAGGTAAAATTGCATCGAACCAAGTCACCCGAAAAGTTCCAATCAGGCTGGGAAGTAAAACATTTCCTACCGATTTAATTCTGCTTGGTATGGAAGGGATTGACATTGTGTTAGGAGCCAATTGGATGACTCAACATAAGGTTGTGCTAGATGTTGCGGAACGAGTTGTTGAAATAAACTCGCCTACGCATGGCCCTAGTGTGCTATATCTGCCACAACGGACTTGCGTCAATGCGTGTGCTTATACAATGGTAGAAACCCAACTAAAGACATTCCGGTGGTATGTGAGTATGCCGATGTTTTTCCGGATGACTTACCTGGGATGCCGCTGGATAGGGACATTGAATTTGTGATTGAACTTCAACCTGGCACAGCACCTATATCAAAGAGACCATATAGACTGCCACCCAATGAATTGGCTGAATTAAAAATTCAACTCCAAGAACTACTAGACAAGGGTTTCATACGTCCAAGTGTATCACCTTGGGGATGTCCCGCCCTCTTTGTGAAGAAGAAGGACCATTCTTTGAGGTTGTGTATCGATTACCGGCCTCTCAATGCGGTGACTATTAAAAACAACTACCAACTTCCCCGCATTGACATCCTGTTTGACCAACTAGCTGGCGCCAGAGTGTTCTCCAAGATTGACCGTCGCTCTGGCTATCACCAAATAAAAATCCGACCTTGTGACATTCCAAAGACTGCCTTTTCTACACATTACGGGCTTTATGAATTCTTGGTCATGTCTTTTGGACTCACCAATGCCCCAGCCTACTTCATGTACCTCATGAATTCGGTCTTCATGTCAGAACTAGACAAGTTTGTGGTGGTTTTCATTGACGACATTCTCATATATTCCAAGAATGAGGAAGAGCATGCCGAGCACCTTCGCATTGTTCTTCAAAGATTGAGAGACCATCAGCTCTATGCCAAGTTCTCCAAGTGCGAATTCTGGCTGGAGAGCATGAAATTCTTAGGTCACACGGTTTCCAAGGATGGTATATCCGTGGATCCAACTAAAGTGCAAGAAGTGCTAGATTGGCAACCACCTACCTCTGTTCACGAGATTCGGAGTTTTCTGGGTTTAGCCGGTTATTATCGCCGTTTTATTCCGGACTTCTCTTGGATTGCGAAACCCATGACCGAACTCTTAAAGAAGGGAGTCAAATTTGAGTGGAATGACAAATGTGATGAAGCTTTCCACACCTTGCGAAGACATTTAACTTCAGCCCCAGTTTTAGCTCAGCCCGATTGCACCAAGCCCTATGATGTCTATTGCGATGCATCAGGCACCGGACTTGGCTGTGTCCTCATGCAAGAGAACCGAGTCATTGCTTATGCTTCTCGAGCACTTCGGCCTCATGAGCAAAACTACCCCACGCATGATCTTGAGTTAGCAGCGGTTATTCATGCTCTCAAGATGTGGAGACACTATCTGATGGGTGTTCCATGCAACATATACACTGACCACAAGAGCCTCAAATATGTCTTCACTCAGGCACATCTGAATATGAGACAGCGAAGATGGTTGGAGTTAGCAAAGGACTATGACCTTAGTGTGTATTATCACCCCGGCAAGGCAAATGTAGTTGCGGATGCGCTAAGCCGCAAGGCTCATTGTCATTGTCTTTCCGTGGAGTCCTACGCTGACACCTTGTGCCATGAAATAGCAAAGCTCAACTTAGAGATTGTTCCACACGGGTACTTCAACCACATTTCAGTTGAACCAACCTTGCACGTTCAGATTGTTGTGGCCCAATTAAATGATGCAATGATTAAAATCCTTAAAAGGAAATTGTCAAAGGAGAAGGTGAAAGAAAAGTACAAGTGTTTCCGGTTAGATGGGCAGGGAGTGATGTGGTTTGGACATCGCCTCGTGGTGCCCAAAAACGCGGAACTCCGAAGGAAAATTATGGATGAGGCCCATCTCTCCAAATTTTCTATCCATCCCGGTAGCACCAAAATGTACCAAGATTTGAAACAAAATTTTTGGTGGACTAGGATGAAGCGAGAAATTGCCACGTATGTGTCGGAATGTGACACGTGCCAGCGGGTTAAGGCTAGCCACTTGAAGGTAGCAGGCACGCTTCAACCTCTACCTATTCCCTCATGGAAGTGGGAAGATATAAGCATGGATTTTATTGTTGGACTTCCCAGAACCCCTCAGGGGCATGACTCCATTTGGGTAATTGTGGATCGCCTTACCAAGACCGCACATTTTATTCCGGTCAATACCATTTATACCGCTAAGAGGTACGCGGAGATTTATTTGGAACGGATCGTTTGTCTACATGGGGTACCCAAGACGATAATTTCAGATCGTGGTGCTCAGTTCGTAGCACGCTTTGGGAACAATTGCAACTGTCCCTAGGCACGAAACTGATCCGTAGTTCAGCATATCACCCTCAGACCGATGGGTAGACGGAAAGAGTAAATCAAATACTGGAGGATATGCTTCGAGCTTGTGCTATCCATTATGGGAAGAATTGGGAGAAATGTTTATCTTTGGCCGAATTCTCCTATAACAACAGCTACCAAGCGAGTCTTAAAATGGCACCTTTCGAAGCCTTATATGGTAGAAGATGTCGGACCCCGTTGTGTTGGTCCCAGGCAGGCGAGAGGTATACCTATGGCCCTGACCTTGTGAAGGAAGCGAAGAAAAGGTTAGGATCATCCGCGAAAATTTGAGAACCGCCCAGTCACGGCAAAAGAGTTACTTTGATCAACGGCGGAAGCCACTTCAGTTTGAAGTTGGTGATCACGTGTATCTCAAGGTCTCCCCGACCAAGGGTGTGCAAAGATTTGGGTTAAAAGGAAAGCTTGCACCTCGTTATATCGGCCCATATGAAAATTACTCAACAATGTGGACCGGTAGCCTACCGTGTGAAGCTTCCCGAGAAGCTCTCAGCCGTACACGACGTTTTCCATGTTTCCCAACTTAAGAGGTGTCTTCGTGTTCCGACCGAAGTTGTTGAACAAGAGGAACTCTCGGTTGAACCGGATCTCTCCTATGAAGAGCATCCCATTAAAATCCTCGATGAGAAAGAGAGACAAACACGAAGGAAGGGAGTTAAAATGTACAAAATTCAGTGGAGTCATCACTCCGAGGAGGAAGCCACGTGGGAAACCGAGGACTATCTTAAGAGAACTTCCCCGACATCCTGTCGTAGCCAAGGTACTTTTCCCGCCTTATCCCTAAGTTTAATCGAATCACGGGATGAGATTCCTTTTAAGGGGGTAGGCTGTGACATCTCTGATGTAATAATGAAATAAAACACATATGAAACAGGTTGAAAAGGGAATTATGGGTTGAAAATTTAAAAATCCATCAAAAATTCAAACTTCAATTCAAAAACAAAGGTGGTTTGACACCCAACTTAAAACTCAAGAATTTTGTACTAAACTTGAAAATCTTCAAAATAAAAGTTGTTTGTCATCACAAATAAGGCCTAGTCACTGTTGAGACTTTTGAAAACTTTGCGGTTTAGACCCTCAAAAACCCAAAATACAATTCTGAACACCTTTTTGAATTTGGGTTGTTTGAGCTCGAAAAATTTGAAATTTCAGGTTCACCCCAAAAAGAAAGTTGTGTCCCACCTCTCAAACTCCAACTTTTATTTTCAAAATTTTTAAAGTTCAGTTCAAATTTTTGGAGAAAATTCAAAAGGGAAAAAGGAGCTCCACGGGCGCCAACAGTGGCCCTGGCGCGCCCCTGCTCCGGCCGTGCGTCGGCCGCCACGTGGCGGCGAGCGGCAATGGCCGTGCCGAGCTGGCCGAGCCACGGCGTCGGGTTGCGCTTGTCGCCTTGTGCTTGTCCACCCCTCCCGAGCTGTCACCTCGCCGCCGTTCGCTCGTTTCACCTCGCGCCGCGCGAACGCCATCATGGCGGTTGGGCGCCGCCGTGGCCGCGCGCTCGCGCGCGCGTCGCGCAGAGCCGCCTCGCGCGATTCTCCTCCCCGCTCCGCGCCAAGACGCCCTGTAGAAGATCTCCACTGCTCCACGCGACGATCTTTGACGCCCTATCCCGTGCGCGCGCTCTGCCCGAGCTCGCCGTGCCATCAATGGCGACCGCGACGGCCCGTGCACGCGCACACACGCCACCGTAACCACTCGGTGCTCGCTAGCGCACCCAAACCTCACTGAGCACCTTCACTCCTTCCCCTCAGTCCACGCGTAGCATTCTCACTTCATCGCGCTCGCTCCCGTCGTCTTCCACCTCGGGACGCCCTGAGCCGAGCTCGAGCTTCCCCGCCGCAAACTCGAATCGACCGCGAATCCCTCCACCCCTTTCCAATCCCCGCGCGTGAAGTTCACTCACTCACCCCGCTAGCTGCTCGAGCACTCCCCAGCTCGAATCGAGCCACACTCGCCGCGAATCGAACTTTCCCCACCGCTCGGCCATTCACACCGCAAACACCCCCTCCACGTCGAGCCCTATACCCCGGCCATCTCCGCCGCAGACGAAGCCACGACAAGCTCCACCATCGTCCAGTGAAGCTCACGAGCCTTTCCGCGCACCGCCTCGACCACCGCAGACCGCCAGCGACGTCGCCGGAGCTAACCGCGCCGCGCTCAACGTCGACGAGCCGCGCCGCTTCAGTCTCCGACCGCGAGACTTCCTCAAACCGACTCGCGGTGAGCTCTCCCTTTTCCCCAACATCCCCCGAGCCCAGTTCGCCGTCGTTTCGCCGGCGTAACAACGCCGACGAGCCCAGGGACTTGTTCGCGTTCCCCTTTTAGTTCTAAGGTTCCCCTGCGCAAAAGTCAGGGATTGTTTTGAAAGGTTTTTGCAAGTTCTAGGGTCTCCAGCGTAAAAAGATTCTTAACCCTAGATCTAATTTTCCCGATCTTATATAAATCCGTTAAAAATCGTACAAAATCAGAAAAATGCCAAAAATATCCCTGGGATTCGTGAGATTGTAAACCCAATCTCCTTTAAAGCAATGTATATACTTTTGGTGAACCATTTTTTGAATTAAAATTCAAACTGTAAATTGGCGAACTTGTTAAACCATTTCAAATCCAGAGCACCGGCTAGGATTGATCTTGGATATGTTGTTTGGTAGGGACTTGGGCACCTTGTGTCCAAAGCGGACCTAAAATATTGACTGTAGCTTCAGTTATGAA
>JACEFO010002037.1:0-24693 GCA_015342445.1 Digitaria exilis
TCCTTCCCTCAGTCCACGCGTAGCCATTCTCACTTCACTGCTGCGCTCAGCTCCGCTGTTTGTCTCACCCTCGGGAAACGCCGGGAAGTCCGAGCTTCGAGCTTAACCTGGCCGCATGAAACTTCGAAATCGACCACGAATCCCCTCCACCCCTTTCCAATTCCCCCGCACCGTAAAGTTCGCTCAACTACCCAGCCTAAGCTGCTGCGAGCAAAACTCCCCCTCAGCTGCGAATCGAGACACACTCGCTTCGCGCGAATCGAAACGTTTCCCCACCGCCGCCATTGACATACCGCACCAACCCCCACGTCGAGCCCCTATACCCAGTTTTTGTTGGGCATCTCGCCGCAGACGAACCCACGACGAGCTCCACCATCGTCCAGTGAAGCTCACGAAGCTCTTTCGGCGCACGCCTCGACCACAACGCCAGACCGCAGCGACGTCGCCCGGAGCTAATCGCAGTGCCGCCGCTCAAGCGTCGCGAGCCGCGCCGCTGTCATCTCCGACGCGAACCTACCTCAACCGACCGCGGTGAGCTCCTCTCCTTTTTCCCAGAACATCCCCGAGCCAGTTGCCGTCGTTTCGCCGGCGTAACAACGCCGACGAGCCCAGGGATTGTTCGCGTTCCACTTTTAGTTCTAGGGTCCCTGCGCAAAAGTCAGGGACTTGTTTTGAAGGTTTTTGAAAGTTCTTAGGGTCTCCAGCGTAAAAGATTCTTAACCATAGATCTAATTTCCCGAATCTTATAAAATTCGTTAAAAATCGTACAAAAAATCAGAAAAAATGCAAAAAATACACCCTGGATTCGTGAGATTGTAAACTCCAATCTCCTTTGAGCATGTATATACTTTTTGGTGAACCATTTTTGAATTAAAATTCAAACTGTAAAATTTGAAACTTGTGCACCATTTCAAATCCAGAGCACCGCTAGGGTTGATCTTTGGATATGTTGTTTGTAGGGACTTTGGGCACCTTGTGTCCAAAGGGGACCTAAAAATATATAGACTGTAGCTTCAGTTATGAATTAATTTGTGTTTTCTGTCTTTTTGTAGTCCAGAAATTGTTAAGAAATAATCCATGCAGTGAAAAATCACCGATTTTTCTCCAGAGGCCTATAAACTTTGTTATCCTACACCTGTTAAAAGAATACTAAAGCTTAATTTTATGACTCTGATTAAACTAGCAAATAAATAGATATGTATGTTTTAGATAGAAATTGATTGAGGATCTGTCCAAGAGGTTATTTTGAGCACCAACTTGGCCAAGAGCCCTCCATGAAACTTGATGACTAGCTCTGGTAGGAAGATTTTCTGAATTGGGTTGTAGTTTCGATGTTTTATATGGGATTCTATCTTCCATTTCTGCAGGCAGCAGATTGTATTATATTTTATAAAATTTTTGTGTAGGCGTCAGATCGTAGCTAAATTTTGGAGTGAGCTTAGCTCCTATATCCAGTAGCTGTCATAAAGTTTATAGATAAAAATGAGAACAGAAAAGGAGAAAACAAAAATGAGAAGGAATTAAGGTGGGAAATTGAGTTATTTAAAAGAATAGAGTTTTTGATAAGTAATTAAAATAAAACATGGAAAGGATTAAATTTTAGAACAGCACCTATATTCAAAATGATAAATAGAAATTCTTTTAGATATGTACACAATCACCATCAAAGTTGTATAAAAATTTTCCACACACCCCTCCTCTAATTTTATGAAAAAGAGGATAGTACTTAAGCATGTCTAGGTGAATATGGCCTTCAAGGCCTTAGTCTTAGAATCAATAGGCAGCCACCTTAAGTTATGCATCTCATGTAGAAGGCGTTATTCCGGACGGCACCTACCATCTCATCCCCGCCGACGAAGGAGGAATCCCGGAGGGAGGTGCCAACGAAGTGGAAGTCAACCCGGAGGCTAACCCCCAGCTAGAGCAAGAAGGCAAGCCCCGGAGCATAACCTAACTTTTAAAATTTCCGCATCTATGAATTCCCTATGTTTGTGCATTATGTTTCAAGGAGTTGATTGAATACCTTAGCTGCACATTTCCTAGTACCTATGACTTGCACCACTAGTATGAAAGGATCGATAGGGCATTGCTTTAGGTCCGTTACAAGTCGAGTGATTTCCTGTCACTCGCGAGACATAGGAGTTGCTTGTCTTTACTTATGTTGGAACATAAGGATTGACGGGCGGATGGTAGATGTAGATCTCCCGTCCGTGTATGATAATGGATTTAAGGTCGAAACGTGTGGTTTAGTGTGTCAAGTTTTTGAACGTACCACATGCATGCCGATATATGGGAATCGGTAGCCCGGTACCAGATTGAAGCAGCTAGGCCGATAGCCATCTCTCCTTGGAAACTTTTGTTTCCCCTACCGTACACTGTGGACATATGCGTGAGACTGTGGGCAGTCGATGCTTTGACTTGGCCTACCCCAGTTCCCCCTGGATGGCACGTCGAATGGGTTCCGTCCTCTGCCGAGGAACGGGGAGGAGTAGCACCGTGCAGGCTTCAGCATGGTGTTACTTGTATCGTCGTTAGTTATTTCCGCTGCAATGAACTTTTTATTTTCCGCTGCAATGAACCTGATACTCTGATTTAAATTTGAACTTGGTTTGTAATAACTTTGTGATACTATTTGTGGATGTTAATTTGTGGAATTTTGTAAACTCTGGAACTCACCTTCGTGTGGGCGCGCTGTTGTTTCGATCAAGGAAAGTATGTGGTTCAATCGGGTTTAATCCGACGGCGGTCCAGCTTATTCCGGATTAAGTGCCTGACTACTTGATTAAGTGGTCCCGAGGTACTTAACTTGGAATAATTTCAGAGTGGTCCGCCACAGCTGGCATCAGAGCCGAAACAGCGCACCGGAGAGAGCAACAAACCTTAAATAAATAATTTGAAATAAAACTTGCCAACTCGTACTTCCGCCGCGCTTTGCGATGGAAGGTTATTTTAGGACCGCTAAGGATGTTACCTAGAGCGTGAAGCCTATGTGGGTTAAGGGATCACGATATGATAGGTGGCAAATAATATATTATACTGACTTCCAGCACATTTCATTCTGTCATTTACTTTACGCAATGGTGGGCGCAAGGTACGGCGATTGTTGTAACGTACCACGGCACTATATGAAAATATAGTGGCGGCACATAGTCAATACGCTGTGACGGCGTATGAAACTAGAATAGCATGGTGGGCGCAAGGTACGGCGATTGCTGTAGCGTACCACGGCATCATATGCAAATATGATGGCGGCACAAAGTCAATACGCTATTTCATGAGCGTATGAAATTGTCAATATGTTGCCTTGGTAACATATGAACATTGCCCGTTCAATGTTAAACGTTCGGGTGCCACCTCTATAGTGGGTGGTAATGAATGGAGACGCTTTCGTGAGTGCTGGCACGAAAGGTTGATTATACATGCTCTGGAATAGAATTTTCTGCAGGTACACTAACCGCGAATCCGTATGTTGAACGGTTAGAAAAGTTCGGCTAGATAATATAGGGAGAGACGGATATTGCCCAGCCACCGGCACTAACTTTGTAGGCCAAAAGTTATTGGCATATGCGTAGGAGAACGAATAGGCCGCTCATGCATTGCATTTCGCTGAAATAATATTGAATTTTAACATGTGGCCAATCGAAACCGCCGTCGAAATTCAAATCACAACCCAAATTTCTGCTGAAACCAGTCTGTTTGCACCGTTAATTGGAAATTGAAAACATTGTCAAATGAAAAAGTGTTCAACATGAAAGTTGTCATAAGTGTTATAAAATTTATTCTGTAGAAATTTCAACAAAAATGGTTCAGTAGAACTGGAGTTATGCTAAAAATGGTAACCCCCTGTCTGCTGGAAATTTCTGGGAACAGTGAGATAAAAATTGAATTTTTACACCATTTTAATGGCAGTTTCTGCTCAAACCTCCAACATGAAACTTGTCTGTAAATACTTAACCAATGTCCTGGCCAAATCTGAGAATTTTTGAGCTTGTAGGTTTTGAGTTTTGCAATTTTTACTACACTGTCCAGAATCTGTTTTATTTTCTTTGGCGCTAACCGGTTCTCATCCTTGCCCTTTTCCCTTGGTTCAGAATGGACGCTCACGCTGACTTGGCTAGCTACCCCAACGACTTGTCCTTCTCAGATTGCCTAGGATGGGAAGGCTTTCCTAGCATTCTGTGGTCGGTTTTGCAGGCGCTCGATTACCCTACCCCGCCACAGTATGAGAGGACCCTCATCCGAGACCGTGGTGTGACCCGTTCTCGTGTGCGTTTGGTGGTATATCGCCACCCACCGTGTCCTAGCTCCCCCACTTGGACTGTGGAAGTTTATGGACACCACATGGAGACGACCTGTGAGCTAGCTGCCTTGAATGGCATTAGCTCTTTTGTTGCTCAGAACCAGGAGTTGGTAGAGCACCAGTTGCTGGGGTTGTTTCCACCGACTCAGCCGGATGATCCCCATTGGATGAGGCGCTACCTTAGCTCCCCTTTGAGGATGGCGGAGAACCCCGTCGCTGCAGCTGCACTGATGATGAGGTGGATCCGAGCTTACCACCGCTTGCAGGCACTTTTGGGACGATCGCAGAGCGAGATGCTCAACCTTGCTATGGACATGTCCGCCCGTGCCCGGGACATTGGGGTTGAGAGGACCTCCTTGTCCATTGAGGTGACCACCAGGGACGCCATGATTGCTGACTTGGAGAGGCAATTGAATGATCTCCACATTGCGCACAACAATGTCCAAAACGAGCTAGCCCAAACTAGAGAAGAACTTGAGGAAGTACACGGTACCTTGGAGCACGCTAATGCTATGCTAGCCGCCCATGATGCTCAGCACCTTCTTGAGCAAGAGGAAGAGCAAGGTGAAGGAGAGGCCCCCGATTCCGACATGGACACCGAGGATGATATGCCGCCCCTTCCAGCTCCACCATCACCTATGGGCAGCGAGGCTACCGCTAACAACTTAGATGACTTCTAGAGTGGTAGTAGCAAGTTTACTCCTCCGCTAGGCCTGAATTTTGGCTTCATGTTGTAATAGGCTAGATGGAGTTGAGTTTCCTTTTAAAATCTTTGGTGGCAATGTAATTTAATGATGTGGTTGTGTGATCAAAACTTGATGGATGTTGTAATGGCTGTGTTGAAAACATTCTGCAGCTAACTTTGTTTTTATTAATTGAGGGGTTTTCCATTCATTTCTGGGCTGTGATGTGAGCTACAAAGTTGTTTGGAATTTGTCAAACAAAATGTTCACCAATTTTCAACCTCATGGCTTAAGCGAAATAAAAATGGCAACCAAAACACTACAGCTCGGCCTGCCGAAAAACAGCAAACGCAGAGAGCTAAAGATTTAATTTTTCGGCTTAGTTCCAGTCCGAATTTGAATCTGAGCCCAACATGAAAGTTGTAGAGCATGAAATGTTCGAGCTACTGACCAAATTGGAGCATTTGACTTGCTTCCTGTTGGGAGATATGATTTTTCTTCCGAACTGCGTGCTGACATGTCATTCCTACGCAGTAAACTTCAATATATGGTCACGTTCTATCTTGTCATCATTATGCAAGCTTATGAAATGTGGCTAATACAAGTACCTACTGCAGATGGCAATCACCCGCAGCGGTCATGACGCTAGTGGCTCCAACGCTAACCAGCAGGGGTCAGAGGGGCAGCAACAGCCGCCACCACCTCCGCCACCGCAGCAACCTCCGACGTGGCAGCAGTTGTATGCCACGCAAACGGAAATTCTACGGAACCTGCAGCATCAACAACAAATGATGCAACAGCAGATGATGCAGCAGGGAGGTCAACGGGCCCCTCAGCCTCAAGTGGCCAGATACGAGGATTTTCTGGCTACGCACCCGCCAATATTCTCACGAGCCGATGAGCCCTTGGAGGCCGATACATGGATTCGAGCCATCGAGTCCAAATTCACCATCCTGGCCACACCTTGCACTTCCAACCGCAAGGTCGTGTTCGCGGCGCAGCAGCTCCGCGGCCCAGCTCTCCTATGGTGGGAGAACTACCTGGCCCTGCAGCAGGAGGGTCATGTGGTTGAATGGGATGAGTTCAAGGCTGCATTCAAGGCTCATCACATTCCGGCCGGTTTGGTAGAGAGGAAGTTGAATGAATTTCTGGCTCTGACCCAGGGTACCCGCACGGTGCTTCAATACGCCCAGGCCTTCAATGGTCTGTGCCCATACGCGGGTCATCACGACGACTCTAACGAGAAGAAGCTGGAGAGGTTCCGACGTGGCCTTAACACCAAGTTGAAAGCTCAATTGGCTACCACCCGTGCTGCCACATATGGCGATCTCCTGAACCTCGCCATTGCACAGGAAGACGCCAACACGGTGCACAAGGCGGAAAAGAAGAGGAAAGCTCCCGCTGGACCTTCGAGCGCGCAGCCGCCGAGATTCCGCTTGGTTCCCCCGGCTGCACCGCAAGGACAGTCCAGGGCACCTCAGGGAGGTGGATGGGTTGCTAGGCTGCCACAGCCTAATGCGCCCCGTTTCCCTCCACCGCCGCAGCAGCAACAGGCGCCAAGGCAGAATGCACAACAGCCAGCTCGCCCTGGAGCCGGTTATCAGTGCTTCAAGTGTGGCAGTAACAATCACTTTATCAAGGATTGCCAGCAGAACAAGCAGCAGAACCAGCACCCGGGAAAACAGCAAAACAAGGGCAAATAGCAGCAGCGTGTGCAGGTCCGACAAGGACGGCTCAACTACACCACCTTGGCCGACCTACCCGAGGGAGCCCCAGACATGACTGGTACTTTCCCTATCTGCACTCAACCTGCTGTGATATTGTTTGATTCCGGGGCAACACATAGTTTTATAAGCACAAGATTTCATGTGAAATGTGGATTAAAATCTTACCATACCAAATCATCATATGTGATATCAACCGCGGGAGGTAAAATTGCATCGAACCAAGTCACCCGAAAAGTTCCAATCAGGCTGGGAAGTAAAACATTTCCTACCGATTTAATTCTGCTTGGTATGGAAGGGATTGACATTGTGTTAGGAGCCAATTGGATGACTCAACATAAGGTTGTGCTAGATGTTGCGGAACGAGTTGTTGAAATAAACTCGCCTACGCATGGCCCTAGTGTGCTATATCTGCCACAACGGACTTGCGTCAATGCGTGTGCTTATACAATGGTAGAAACCCAACTAAAGACATTCCGGTGGTATGTGAGTATGCCGATGTTTTTCCGGATGACTTACCTGGGATGCCGCTGGATAGGGACATTGAATTTGTGATTGAACTTCAACCTGGCACAGCACCTATATCAAAGAGACCATATAGACTGCCACCCAATGAATTGGCTGAATTAAAAATTCAACTCCAAGAACTACTAGACAAGGGTTTCATACGTCCAAGTGTATCACCTTGGGGATGTCCCGCCCTCTTTGTGAAGAAGAAGGACCATTCTTTGAGGTTGTGTATCGATTACCGGCCTCTCAATGCGGTGACTATTAAAAACAACTACCAACTTCCCCGCATTGACATCCTGTTTGACCAACTAGCTGGCGCCAGAGTGTTCTCCAAGATTGACCGTCGCTCTGGCTATCACCAAATAAAAATCCGACCTTGTGACATTCCAAAGACTGCCTTTTCTACACATTACGGGCTTTATGAATTCTTGGTCATGTCTTTTGGACTCACCAATGCCCCAGCCTACTTCATGTACCTCATGAATTCGGTCTTCATGTCAGAACTAGACAAGTTTGTGGTGGTTTTCATTGACGACATTCTCATATATTCCAAGAATGAGGAAGAGCATGCCGAGCACCTTCGCATTGTTCTTCAAAGATTGAGAGACCATCAGCTCTATGCCAAGTTCTCCAAGTGCGAATTCTGGCTGGAGAGCATGAAATTCTTAGGTCACACGGTTTCCAAGGATGGTATATCCGTGGATCCAACTAAAGTGCAAGAAGTGCTAGATTGGCAACCACCTACCTCTGTTCACGAGATTCGGAGTTTTCTGGGTTTAGCCGGTTATTATCGCCGTTTTATTCCGGACTTCTCTTGGATTGCGAAACCCATGACCGAACTCTTAAAGAAGGGAGTCAAATTTGAGTGGAATGACAAATGTGATGAAGCTTTCCACACCTTGCGAAGACATTTAACTTCAGCCCCAGTTTTAGCTCAGCCCGATTGCACCAAGCCCTATGATGTCTATTGCGATGCATCAGGCACCGGACTTGGCTGTGTCCTCATGCAAGAGAACCGAGTCATTGCTTATGCTTCTCGAGCACTTCGGCCTCATGAGCAAAACTACCCCACGCATGATCTTGAGTTAGCAGCGGTTATTCATGCTCTCAAGATGTGGAGACACTATCTGATGGGTGTTCCATGCAACATATACACTGACCACAAGAGCCTCAAATATGTCTTCACTCAGGCACATCTGAATATGAGACAGCGAAGATGGTTGGAGTTAGCAAAGGACTATGACCTTAGTGTGTATTATCACCCCGGCAAGGCAAATGTAGTTGCGGATGCGCTAAGCCGCAAGGCTCATTGTCATTGTCTTTCCGTGGAGTCCTACGCTGACACCTTGTGCCATGAAATAGCAAAGCTCAACTTAGAGATTGTTCCACACGGGTACTTCAACCACATTTCAGTTGAACCAACCTTGCACGTTCAGATTGTTGTGGCCCAATTAAATGATGCAATGATTAAAATCCTTAAAAGGAAATTGTCAAAGGAGAAGGTGAAAGAAAAGTACAAGTGTTTCCGGTTAGATGGGCAGGGAGTGATGTGGTTTGGACATCGCCTCGTGGTGCCCAAAAACGCGGAACTCCGAAGGAAAATTATGGATGAGGCCCATCTCTCCAAATTTTCTATCCATCCCGGTAGCACCAAAATGTACCAAGATTTGAAACAAAATTTTTGGTGGACTAGGATGAAGCGAGAAATTGCCACGTATGTGTCGGAATGTGACACGTGCCAGCGGGTTAAGGCTAGCCACTTGAAGGTAGCAGGCACGCTTCAACCTCTACCTATTCCCTCATGGAAGTGGGAAGATATAAGCATGGATTTTATTGTTGGACTTCCCAGAACCCCTCAGGGGCATGACTCCATTTGGGTAATTGTGGATCGCCTTACCAAGACCGCACATTTTATTCCGGTCAATACCATTTATACCGCTAAGAGGTACGCGGAGATTTATTTGGAACGGATCGTTTGTCTACATGGGGTACCCAAGACGATAATTTCAGATCGTGGTGCTCAGTTCGTAGCACGCTTTTGGGAACAATTGCAACTGTCCCTAGGCACGAAACTGATCCGTAGTTCAGCATATCACCCTCAGACCGATGGGTAGACGGAAAGAGTAAATCAAATACTGGAGGATATGCTTCGAGCTTGTGCTATCCATTATGGGAAGAATTGGGAGAAATGTTTATCTTTGGCCGAATTCTCCTATAACAACAGCTACCAAGCGAGTCTTAAAATGGCACCTTTCGAAGCCTTACATGGAAGAAGATGTCGGACCCCGTTGTGTTGGTCCCAAGCAGGCGAGAGGTATACCTATGGCCCTGACCTTGTGAAGGAAGCGGAAGAAAAGGTTAAGATCATCCGCGAAAATTTGAGAACCGCCCAGTCACGGCAAAAGAGTTACTTTGATCAACGGCGGAAGCCACTTCAGTTTGAAGTTGGTGATCACGTGTATCTCAAGGTCTCCCCGACCAAGGGTGTGCAAAGATTTGGGTTAAAAGGAAAGCTTGCACCTCGTTATATCGGCCCATATGAAATTACTCAACAATGTGGACCGGTAGCCTACCGTGTGAAGCTTCCCGAGAAGCTCTCAGCCGTACACGACGTTTTCCATGTTTCCCAACTTAAGAGGTGTCTTCGTGTTCCGACCGAAGTTGTTGAACAAGAGGAACTCTCGGTTGAACCGGATCTCTCCTATGAAGAGCATCCCATTAAAATCCTCGATGAGAAAGAGAGACAAACACGAAGGAAGGGAGTTAAAATGTACAAAATTCAGTGGAGTCATCACTCCGAGGAGGAAGCCACGTGGGAAACCGAGGACTATCTTAAGAAGAACTTCCCCGACATCCTGTCGTAGCCAAGGTACTTTTCCCGCCTTATCCCTAAGTTTAATCGAATCACGGGATGAGATTCCTTTTAAGGGGGGTAGGCTGTGACATCTCTGATGTAATAATGAATAAAACACATATGAAACAGGTTGAAAAGGGAATTATGGGTTGAAAATTTAAAAATCCATCAAAAATTCAAACTTCAATTCAAAAACAAAGGTGGTTTGACACCCAACTTAAAACTCAAGAATTTTGTACTAAACTTGAAAATCTTCAAAAATAAAAGTTGTTTGTCATCACAAATAAGGCCTAGTCACTGTTTGAGACTTTTGAAAACTTTGCGGTTTAGACCCTCAAAAACCCAAAATACAATTCTGAACACCTTTTTGAATTTGGGTTGTTTGAGCTCGAAAAATTTGAAATTTCAGGTTCACCCCAAAAAGAAAGTTGTGTCCCACCTCTCAAACTCCAACTTTTATTTTCAAAATTTTTAAAGTTCAGTTCAAATTTTTGGAGAAAATTCAAAAGGGAAAAAGGAGCTCCACGGGCGCCAACAGTGGCCCTGGCGCGCCCCTGCTCCGGCCGTGCGTCGGCCGCCACGTGGCCGGCGAGCGGCAATGGCCGTGCCGAGCTGGCCGAGCCACGGCGTCGGGTGGCGCTTGTCGCCTTGTGCTTGTCCAACCCCTCCCGAGCTGTCACCTCGCCGCCGTTCGCTCGTTTCACCTCGCGCCGCGCGAACGCCATCATGGCGGTTGGGCGCCGCCGTGGCCGCGCGCTCGCGCGCGCGTCGCGCAGAGCCGCCTCGCGCGATTCTCCTCCCCGCTCCGCGCCAAGACGCCCTGTAGAAGATCTCCACTGCTCCACGCGACGATCTTTGACGCCCTATCCCGTGCGCGCGCTCTGCCCGAGCTCGCCGTGCCATCAATGGCGACCGCGACGGCCCGTGCACGCGCACACACGCCACCGTAACCACTCGGTGCTCGCTAGCGCACCCAAACCTCACTGAGCACCTTCACTCCTTCCCCTCAGTCCACGCGTAGCCATTCTCACTTCATCGCGCTCGCTCCCGTCGTCTTCCACCTCGGGACGCCCTGAGCCGAGCTCGAGCTTCCCCGCCGCAAACTCGAATCGACCGCGAATCCCTCCACCCCTTTCCAATCCCCCGCGCGTGAAGTTCACTCACTCACCCCGCTAGCTGCTCGAGCACTCCCCAGCTCGAATCGAGCCACACTCGCCGCGAATCGAAACTTTTCCCCACCGCTCGGCCATTCACACCGCAAACACCCCCTCCACGTCGAGCCCTATACCCCGGCCATCTCCGCCGCAGACGAAGCCCACGACAAGCTCCACCATCGTCCAGTGAAGCTCACGAGCCTTTCCGCGCACCGCCTCGACCACCGCAGACCGCCAGCGACGTCGCCGGAGCTAACCGCGCCGCCGCTCAACGTCGACGAGCCGCGCCGCTTCATCTCCGACCGCGAGACCTACCTCAACCGACTCGCGGTGAGCTCCTCCCCTTTTCCCCCAACATCCCCCGAGCCAGTTCGCCGTCGTTTCGCCGGCGTAACAACGCCGACGAGCCCAGGGACTTGTTCGCGTTCCCCTTTTAGTTCTAAGGTCCCCTGCGCAAAAGTCAGGGACTTGTTTGAAAGGTTTTGAAAGTTCTAGGGTCTCCAGCGTAAAAAGATTCTTAACCCTAGATCTAATTTTCCCGAATCTTATAAAATCCGTTAAAAATCGTACAAAAATCAGAAAAATGCACAAAAATACTCCCTGGATTCGTGAGATTGTAAACTCCAATCTCCTTTAAGCATGTATATACTTTTGGTGAACCATTTTTGAATTAAAATTCAAACTGTAAAATTGGAAACTTGTAAACCATTTCAAATCCAGAGCACCGCTAGGATTGATCTTTGGATATGTTGTTTGTAGGGACTTTGGGCACCTTGTGTCCAAAGCGGACCTAAAAATATTGACTGTAGCTTCAGTTATGAATTAATTTGTGTTTTCTGTCTTTTTGTAGTCCAGAAATTGTTAAAAATAATCCATGCAGTGAAAAATCACCATTTTTCTCCAGAGGCCTAAAAACTTGTTAGCACACCTGTTAAAAATACAAAACTTAATTTTTGCTCTGCTTAAACTAGCAAATAAATAGATATGAGTTTTTAGATAGAAATTTATTGAGGACTGTCCAAGGGTTATTTTGAGCCACCACTTGGCCAGAGCCCTCCTTGAACTTATGACTAGCTCTGGTAGGAAGATTTTCTGAATTGGTTGTATTTTCGATTTTATATGGATTTATTTCATTTCTGCAGGCAGCAGATTGTATTAATTTTAATAAAATTTTGTGTAGCTCAGATTTAGCTAAATTTTGGAGTGAGCTTAGCTCCTATACTCCAGTAGCTGTCATAAAGTTTATAGATAAAAATGATGAACAGAAAAGGAGAAACAAAAATGAGAAGGAATTAAGGTGGAAATTGAGTTATTTAAAAGAATAGAGTTTTTGATAAGTAATTAAAATAAAACATGGAAAGGATTAAATTTTTAGAACAGCACCCTATATTCAAAATGATAAATAGAAATTCTTTTAGATATGTACACAATCACCATCAAAGTTGTATAAAAATTTTCCACACACCCCTCCTCTAATTTTATGAAAAAGAGAATAGTACTTAAGCATGTCTAGGTGAATATGGCCTTCAAGCCCTTAGTCCTAGAATCAATAGGCAGCCACCTTAAGTTATGCATCTCATGTAGAAGGCGTTATTCCGGACGGCACCTACCATCTCATCCCCGCCGACGAAGGAGGAATCCCGGAGGGAGGTGCCAACGAAGTGGAAGTCAACCCGGAGGCTAACCCCCAGCTAGAGCAAGAAGGCAAGCCCCGGAGCATAACCTAACTTTTAAAATTTCCGCATCTATGAATTCCCTATGTTTGTGCATTTACGTTTCAAGGAGTTGATTGAATACCTTAGCTGCACATTTCCTAGTACCTATGACTTGCAACACTAGTATGAAAGGATCGATAGGGCATTGCTTTAGGTCCGTTACAAGTCGAGTGATTTCCTGTCACTCACGAGACATAGGAGTTGCTTGTCTTTACTTATGTTGGAATCATAATGATTGACGGGCGGGATGGTAGATGTAGATCTCCCGTCCGTGTATGATAATGGATTTAAGGTCGAAACGTGTGGTTGAGTGTGTCAAGTTTTTGAACGTACCACATGCATGCCGATATATGGGAATCGGTAAGCCCGGTACCAGATTGAAGCAGCTAGGGCCGATAGCCATCTCTCCTTGGAAACTTTTGGTTCCCCTGCCGTACACTTGTGGATATATGCGTGAGACTGTGAGTGAAGCAGTAAACCTTTATCCTAAGGAAGTGGACCCGGTTCCGAATTGTGGATCGATGGGAAAGGTTGGGAAGTGCTTGTACCTTTTATAGCAAGCACTATCCGTGTGTGTTGGGTTTCCCCTGGCCAGGTAGCAAAATTCGGTTCGAACTGTCCGCTTCTCGCGGTTAATGAGACTGCTTGACCGCCTTGCTGCATTGAGTAACAAGTGGAACTATGAGATTGATGAACTTGTTGTATGAATTAAATTGTATTGCACCACTTGTATGATTAGACAGGATGCTAATCTAGAATGGTTAAATCTACTAGAATATGATGCTAAAACTTGAAAGCAAGGACCTACTCTTAGTTGCTTTTTGGCAAACAAACCCACCAGCCAAAAGCCTCTCATTGTCTAGATGTCGGTGATGTAGTTTTCACCCGACGGGTAAGTCTTGCTGAGTATTAGTATACTCAGCCTTGCTTGTGGCAATTTATTACAGGTACTATGTTGGATGTGGCAGTCGATGCTTTGACTTGGCCTACCCAGGTTCCCCCTGGATGGCACGTCGAATGGGTTCCGTCCTCTGCCGAGGAACGGGAGGAGTAGCACCGTGGCAGGCTTCAGCATGGTGTTACTTGTATCGTCGTTAGTTATTTCCGCTGCAATGAACTTTTTATTTTCCGCTGCAATGAACCTGATACTCTGATTTAAATTTGAACTTGGTTTGTAATAACTTTGTGATACTATTTGTGGATGTTAATTTGTGGAATGTTGTAATCTCTGGAACTCACCTTCGTGTGGGCGCGCTGTTGTTTCGATCAAGGAAAGTATGTGGTTCAATCGGTTTAATCCGACGGCGGTCCAGCTTATTCCGGATTAAGTGCCTGACTACTTGATTAAGTGGTCCCGAGGTACTTAACTTGGAATAATTTCAGAGTGGTCCGCCACAGCTGGCATCAGAGCCGAAACAGCGCACCGGAGAGAGCAACAAACCTTAAATAAATAATTTGAAATAAAACTTGCCAACTCGTACTTCCGCCGCGCTTTGCGATGGAAGGTTATTTTAGGACCGCTAAGGATGTTACCTAGAGCGTGAAGCCTATGTGGGTTAAGGGATCACGATATGATAGGTGGCAAATAATATATTATACTGACTTCCAGCACATTTCATTCTGTCATTTACTTTACGCAATGGTGGGCGCAAGGTACGGCGATTGTTGTAACGTACCACGGCACTATATGAAAATATAGTGGCGGCACATAGTCAATACGCTGTGACGGCGTATGAAACTAGAATAGCATGGTGGGCGCAAGGTACGGCGATTGCTGTAGCGTACCACGGCATCATATGCAAATATGATGGCGGCACAAAGTCAATACGCTATTTCATGAGCGTATGAAATTGTCAATATGTTGCCTTGGTAACATATGAACATTGCCCGTTCAATGTTAAACGTTCGGGTGCCACCTCTATAGTGGGTGGTAATGAATGGAGACGCTTTCGTGAGTGCTGGCACGAAAGGTTGATTATACATGCTCTGGAATAGAATTTTCTGCAGGTACACTAACCGCGAATCCGTATGTTGAACGGTTAGAAAAGTTCGGCTAGATAATATAGGGAGAGACGGATATTGCCCAGCCACCGGCACTAACTTTGTAGGCCAAAAGTTATTGGCATATGCGTAGGAGAACGAATAGGCCGCTCATGCATTGCATTTCGCTGAAATAATATTGAATTTTAACATGTGGCCAATCGAAACCGCCGTCGAAATTCAAATCACAACCCAAATTTCTGCTGAAACCAGTCTGTTTGCACCGTTAATTCGAAATTGAAAACGTTGTCAAATGAAAAAGTGTTCAACATGAAAGTTGTCATAAGTGTTATAAAGTTTATGCTGTAGAAATTTCAACAAAAATGGTTCAGTAGAACTGGAGTTATGTTAAAAATGGTAACCCCCTGTCTGCTGGAAATTTCTGGGAACAGTGAGATAAAAATTGAATTTTTACACCATCTTAATGGCAGTTTCTGCTCAAACCTCCAACATGAAACTTGTCTGTAAATACTTAACCAATGTCCTGGCCAAATCTGAGAATTTTTGAGCTTGTAGGTTTTGAGTTTTGCAATTTTTACTACACTGTCCAGAATCTGTTTTATTTTTCTTTGGCGCTAACCGGTTCTCACCCTTGCCCTTTTCCCTTGGTTCAGAATGGACGCTCACGCTGACTTGGCTAGCTACCCCAACGACTTGTCCTTCTCAGAAATCCTAGGATGGGAAGGCTTTCCTAGCATTCTGTGGTCGGTTTTGCAGGCGCTCGATTACCCTACCCCGCCACAGTATGAGAGGACCCTCACCGAGACCGTGGTGTGACCCGTTCTCGTGTGCGTTTGGTGGTATATCGCCACCCACCGTGTCCTAGCTCCCCCACTTGGACTGTGGAAGTTTATGGACACCACATGGAGACGACCTGTGAGCTAGCTGCCTTTAATGGCATTAGCTCTTTTGTTGCTCAGAACCAGGAGTTGGTAGAGCACCAGTTGCTGGGGTTGTTTCCACCGACTCAGCCGGATGATCCCCATTGGATGAGGCGCTACCTTAGCTCCCCTTTGAGGATGGCAGAGAACCCCGTCGCTGCAGCTGCACTGATGATGAGGTGGATCCGAGCTTACCACCGCTTGCAGGCACTTTTGGGACGATCGCAGAGCGAGATGCTCAACCTTGCTATGGACATGTCCGCCCGTGCCCGGGACATTGGGGTTGAGAGGACCTCCTTGTCCATTGAGGTGACCACCAGGGACGCCATGATTGCTGACTTGGAGAGGCAATTGAATGATCTCCACATTGCGCACAACAATGTCCAAAACGAGCTAGCCCAAACTAGAGAAGAACTTGAGGAAGTACACGGTACCTTGGAGCACGCTAATGCTATGCTAGCCGCCCATGATGCTCAGCACCTTCTTGAGCAAGAGGAAGAGCAAGGTGAAGGAGAGGCCCCCGATTCCGACATGGACACCGAGGATGATATGCCGCCCCTTCCAGCTCCACCATCACCTATGGGCAGCGAGGCTACCGCTAACAACTTAGATGACTTCTAGAGTGGTAGTAGCAAGTTTACTCCTCCGCTAGGCCTGAATTTTGGCTTCATGTTGTAATAGGCTAGATGGAGTTGAGTTTCCTTTTAAAATCTTTGGTGGCAATGTAATTTAATGATGTGGTTGTGTGATCAAAACTTGATGGATGTTGTAATGGCTGTGTTGAAAACATTCTGCAGCTAACTTTGTTTTTATTAATTGAGGGGTTTTCCATTCATTTCTGGGCTGTGATGTGAGCTACAAAGTTGTTTGGAATTTGTCAAACAAAATGTTCACCAATTTTCAACCTCATGGCTTAAGCGAAATAAAAATGGCAACCAAAACACTACAGCTCGGCCTGCCGAAAAACAGCAAACGCAGAGAGCTAAAGATTTAATTTTTCGGCTTAGTTCCAGTCCGAATTTGAATCTGAGCCCAACATGAAAGTTGTAGAGCATGAAATGTTCGAGCTACTGACCAAATTGGAGCATTTGACTTGCTTCCTGTTGGGAGATATGATTTTTCTTCCGAACTGCGTGCTGACATGTCATTCCTACGCAGTAAACTTCAATATATGGTCACGTTCTATCTTGTCATCATTATGCAAGCTTATGAAATGTGGCTAATACAAGTACCTACTGCAGATGGCAATCACCCGCAGCGGTCATGACGCTAGTGGCTCCAACGCTAACCAGCAGGGGTCAGAGGGGCAGCAACAGCCGCCACCACCTCCGCCACCGCAGCAACCTCCGACGTGGCAGCAGTTGTATGCCACGCAAACGGAAATTCTACGGAACCTGCAGCATCAACAACAAATGATGCAACAGCAGATGCTGCAGCAGGGAGGTCAACGGGCCCCTCAGCCTCAAGTGGCCAGATACGAGGATTTTCTGGCTACACACCCGCCAATATTCTCACGAGCCGATGAGCCCTTGGAGGCCGATACATGGATTCGAGCCATCGAGTCCAAATTCACCATCCTGGCCACACCTTGCACTTCCAACCGCAAGGTCGTGTTCGCGGCGCAGCAGCTCCGCGGCCCAGCTCTCCTATGGTGGGAGAACTACCTGGCCCTGCAGCAGGAGGGTCATGTGGTTGAATGGGATGAGTTCAAGGCTGCATTCAAGGCTCATCACATTCCGGCCGGTTTGGTAGAGCGGAAGTTGAATGAATTTCTGGCTCTGACCCAGGGTACCCGCACGGTGCTTCAATACGCCCAGGCCTTCAATGGTCTGTGCCCATACGCGGGTCATCACGACGACTCTAACGAGAAGAAGCTGGAGAGGTTCCGACGTGGCCTTAACACCAAGTTGAAAGCTCAATTGGCTACCACCCGTGCTGCCACATATGGCGATCTCCTGAACCTCGCCATTGCACAGGAAGACGCCAACACGGTGCACAAGGCGGAAAAGAAGAGGAAAGCTCCCGCTGGACCTTCGAGCGTGCAGCCGCCGAGATTCCGCTTGGTTCCCCCGGCTGCACCGCAAGGACAGTCCAGGGCACCTCAGGGAGGTGGATGGGTTGCTAGGCTGCCACAGCCTAATGCGCCCCGTTTCCCTCCACCGCCGCAGCAGCAACAGGCGCCAATGCAGAATGCACAACAGCCAGCTCGCCCTGGAGACGGTTATCAGTGCTTCAAGTGTGGCAGTAACAATCACTTTATCAAGGATTGCCAGCAGAACAAGCAACAGAACCAGCACCCGGGAAATCAGCAAAACAAGGGCAAATAGCAGCAGCGTGTGCAGGTCCGACAAGGACGGCTCAACTACACCACCTTGGCCGACCTACCCGAGGGAGCCCCAGACATGACTGGTACCTTCCCTATCTGCACTCAACCTGCTGTGATATTGTTTGATTCCGGGGCAACACATAGTTTTATAAGCACAAGATTTCATGTGAAATGTGGATTAAAATCTTACCATACCAAATCATCATATGTGATATCAACCGCGGGAGGTAAAATTGCATCGAACCAAGTCACCCGAAAAGTTCCAATCAGGCTGGGAAGTAAAACATTTCCTACCGATTTAATTCTGCTTGGTATGGAAGGGATTGACATTGTGTTAGGAGCCAATTGGATGACTCAACATAAGGTTGTGCTAGATGTTGCGGAACGAGTTGTTGAAATAAACTCGCCTACGCATGGCCCTAGTGTGCTATATCTGCCACAACGGACTTGCGTCAATGCGTGTGCTTATACAATGGTAGAAACCCAACTAAAGACATTCCGGTGGTATGTGAGTATGCCGATGTTTTTCCGGATGACTTACCTGGGATGCCGCTGGATAGGGACATTGAATTTGTGATTGAACTTCAACCTGGCACAGCACCTATATCAAAGAGACCATATAGACTGCCACCCAATGAATTGGCTGAATTAAAAATTCAACTCCAAGAACTACTAGACAAGGGTTTCATACGTCCAAGTGTATCACCTTGGGGATGTCCCGCCCTCTTTGTGAAGAAGAAGGACCATTCTTTGAGGTTGTGTATCGATTACCGGCCTCTCAATGCGGTGACTATTAAAAACAACTACCCACTTCCCCGCATTGACATCCTGTTTGACCAACTAGCTGGCGCCAGAGTGTTCTCCAAGATTGACCGTCGCTCTGGCTATCACCAAATAAAAATCCGACCTTGTGACATTCCAAAGACTGCCTTTTCTACACGTTACGGGCTTTATGAATTCTTGGTCATGTCTTTTGGACTCACCAAAGCCCCAGCCTACTTCATATACCTCATGAATTCGGTCTTCATGTCAGAACTAGACAAGTTTGTGGTGGTTTTCATTGACGACATTCTCATATATTCCAAGAATGAGGAAGAGCATGCCGAGCACCTTCGCATTGTTCTTCAAAGATTGAGAGACCATCAGCTCTATGCCAAGTTCTCCAAGTGCGAATTCTGGCTGGAGAGCGTGAAATTCTTAGGTCACACGGTTTCCAAGGATGGTATATCCGTGGATCCAACTAAAGTGCAAGAAGTGCTAGATTGGCAACCACCTACCTCTGTTCACGTGATTCGGAGTTTTCTGGGTTTAGCCGGTTATTATCGCCGTTTTATTCCGGACTTCTCTTGGATTGCGAAACCCATGACCGAACTCTTAAAGAAGGGAGTCAAATTTGAGTGGAATGACAAATGTGATGAAGCTTTCCACACCTTGCGAAGACATTTAACTTCAGCCCCAGTTTTAGCTCAGCCCGATTGCACCAAGCCCTATGATGTCTATTGCGATGCATCAGGTACCGGACTTGGCTGTGCCCTCATGCAAGAGAACCGAGTCATTGCTTATGCTTCTCGAGCACTTCGGCCTCATGAGCAAAACTACCCCACGCATGATCTTGAGTTAGCAGCGGTTATTCATGCTCTCAAGATGTGGAGACACTATCTGATGGGTGTTCCATGCAACATATACACTGACCACAAGAGCCTCAAATATGTCTTCACTCAGGCACATCTGAATATGAGACAGCGAAGATGGTTGGAGTTAGCAAAGGACTATGACCTTAGTGTGTATTATCACCCCGGCAAGGCAAATGTAGTTGCGGATGCGCTAAGCCGCAAGGCTCATTGTCATTGTCTTTCCGTGGAGTCCTACGCTGACACCTTGTGCCATGAAATGGCAAAGCTCAACTTAGAGATTGTTCCACACGGGTACTTCAACCACATTTCAGTTGAACCAACCTTGCACGTTCAGATTGTTGTGGCCCAATTAAATGATGCAATGATTAAAATCCTTAAAAGGAAATTGTCAAAGGAGAAGGTGAAAGAAAAGTACAAGTGTTTCCGGTTAGATGGGCAGGGAGTGATGTGGTTTGGACATCGCCTCGTGGTGCCCAAAAACGCGGAACTCCGAAGGAAAATTATGGATGAGGCCCATCTCTCCAAATTTTCTATCCATCCCGGTAGCACCAAAATGTACCAAGATTTGAAACAAAATTTTTGGTGGACTAGGATGAAGCTAGAAATTGCCACGTATGTGTCGGAATGTGACACGTGCCAGCGGGTTAAGGCTAGCCACTTGAAGGTAGCAGGCACGCTTCAACCTCTACCTATTCCCTGATGGAAGTGGGAAGATATAAGCATGGATTTCATTGTTCGACTTCCCAGAACCCCTCAGGGGCATGACTCCATTTGGGTAATTGTGGATCGCCTTACCAAGACCGCACATTTTATTCCGGTCAATACCATTTATACCGCTAAGAGGTACGCGGAGATTTATTTGGAACGGATCGTTTGTCTACATGGGGTACCCAAGACGATAATTTCAGATCGTGGTGCTCAGTTCGTAGCACGCTTTTGGGAACAATTGCAACTGTCCCTAGGCACAAAACTGATCCGTAGTTCAGCATATCACCCTCAGACCGATGGGTAGACGGAAAGAGTAAATCAAATACTGGAGGATATGCTTCGAGCTTGTGCTATCCATTATGGGAAGAATTGGGAGAAATGTTTATCTTTGGCCGAATTCTCCTATAACAACAGCTACCAAGCGAGTCTTAAAATGGCACCTTTCGAAGCTTTACATGGTAGAAGATGTCGGACCCCGTTGTGTTGGTCCCAAGCAGGCGAGAGGTATACCTATGGCCCTGACCTTGTGAAGGAAGCGGAAGAAAAGGTTAAGATCATCCGCGAAAATTTGAGAACCGCCCAGTCATGGCAAAAGAGTTACTTCGATCAACGGCGGAAGCCACTTCAGTTTGAAGTTGGTGATCACGTGTATCTCAAGGTCTCCCCGACCAAGGGTGTGCAAAGATTTGGGTTAAAAGGAAAGCTTGCACCTCGTTATATCGGCCCATGTGAAATTACTCAACAATGTGGACCGGTAGCCTACCGTGTGAAGCTTCCCGAGAAGCTCTCAGCCGTACACGACGTTTTCCACGTTTCCCAACTTAAGAGGTGTCTTCGTGTTCCGACCGAAGTTGTTGAACAAGAGGAACTCTCGGTTGAACCGGATCTCTCCTATGAAGAGCATCCCATTAAAATCCTCGATGAGAAAGAGAGACAAACACGAAGGAAGGGAGTTAAAATGTACAAAATTCAGTGGAGTCATCACTCCGAGGAGGAAGCCACGTGGGAAACCGAGGACTATCTTAAGAAGAACTTCCCCGACATCCTGTCGTAGCCAAGGTACTTTTCCCGCCTTATCCCTAAGTTTAATCGAATCACGGGACGAGATTCCTTTTAAGGGGGGTAGGCTGTGACATCTCTGATGTAATAATGAATAAAACACATATGAAACAGGTTGAAAAGGGAATTATGGGTTGAAAATTTAAAAATCCATCAAAAATTCAAACTTAAATTCAAAAAGAAAGGTGGTTTGACACCCAACTTAAAACTCAAGAATTTTGTACTAAACTTGAAAATATTCAAAAATAAAAGTTGTTTGTCATCACAAATAAGGCCTAGTCACTGTTTGAGACTTTTGAAAACTTTGCGGTTTAGACCCTCAAAAACCCAAAATACAATTCTGAACACCTTTTTGAATTTGGGTTGTTTGAGCTCGAAAAATTTGAAATTTCAGGTTCACCCCAAAAAGAAAGTAGTGTCCCACCTCTCAAACTCCAACTTTTATTTTCAAAATTTTTAAAGTTCAGTTCAAATTTTTGGAGAAAATTCAAAAGGGAAAAAGGAGCTCCACGGGCGCCAACAGTGGCCCTGGCGCGGCCCTGCTCCGGCCGTGCGTCGGCCGCCACGTGGCCGGCGAGCGGCAATGGCCGCGCCGAGCTGGCCAAGCCACGGTGTCGGGGGGCGCTTGTTGCCTTGTGCTTGTCCAACCCCTCCCGAGCTGTCACCTCGCCGCCGTTCGCTCGTTTCACCTCGCGCCGCGCGAACGCCATCATGGCGGTTGGGCGCCGCCGTGGCCGCGCGCTCGCGCGCGCGTCGCGTAGAGCCGCCTCGCGCGATTCTCCTCCCCGCCCCGTGCCAAGACGCCCTGTAGAAGATCTCCACTGCTCCACGCGACGATCTTTGACGCCCTATCCCGGGCGCACGCTCTGCCCGAGCTCGCCGTGCCATCAATGGCGACCGTGACGGCCCGTGCACGCGCACACACGCCACCGTGACCACTCGGTGCTCGCTAGCGCACCCAAACCTCACTGAGCACCTTCACTCCTTCCCCTCAGTCCACGCGTAGCCATTCTCACTTCATCGCGCTCGCTCCCGTCGTCTTCCACCTCGGGACGCCCTGAGCCGAGCTCGAGCTTCCCCGCCGCAAACTCGAATCGACCGCGAATCCCTCCACCCATTTCCAATCCCCCGCGCGTGAAGTTCACTCACTCACCCCGCTAGCTGCTCGAGCACTCCCCAGCTCGAATCGAGCCACACTCGCTGCGAATCGAAACTTTTCCCCACCGCTCGGCCATTGACACCGCAAACACCCCCTCCACGTCGAGCCCTATACCCCGGCCATCTCCGCCGCAGACGAACCCCACGACGAGCTCCACCATCGTCCAGTGAAGCTCACGAGCCTTTCCGCGCACCGCCTCGACCACCGCAGACCGCCAGCGACGTCGCCGGAGCTAACCGCGCCGCCGCTCAACGTCGACGAGCCGCGCCGCTTCATCTCCGACCGCGAGACCTACCTCAACCGACTCGCGGTGAGCTCCTCTCCTTTTCCCCCAACATCCCCCGAGCCAGTTCGCCGTCGTTTCGCCGGCGTAACAACGCCGACGAGCCCAGGGACTTGTTCGCGTTCCCCTTTTAGTTCTAGGGTCCCCTGCGCAAAAGTCAGGGACTTGTTTGAAAGGTTTTGAAAGTTCTAGGGTCTCCAGCGTAAAAAGATTCTTAACCCTAGATCTAATTTTCCTGAATCTTATAAAATCCGTTAAAAATCGTACAAAAGTCATAAAAATGCACAAAAATACTCCCTGGATTCGTGAGATTGTAAGCTCCAATCTCCTTTAAGCATGTATATACTTTTGGTGAACCATTTTTGAATTAAAATTCAAACTGTAAAATTTGAAACTTGTGCACCATTTTAAATCCAGAGCACCGCTAGGGTTGATCTTTCGATATGTTGTTTGTAGGGACTTTGGGCACCTTGTGGCCAAAGCGGACCTAAAAATATTGACTGTAGCTTCAGTTATGAATTAATTTGTGTTTTCTGTCTTTTTGTAGTCCAGAAATTGTTAAAAATAATCCATGCAGTGAAAAATCACCATTTTTCTCCAGAGGCCTAAAAACTTGTTAGCACACCTGTTAAAAATACAAAACTTAATTTTTGCTCTGTTTAAACTAGCAAATAAATAGATATGAGTTTTTAGATAGAAATTTATTGAGGACTGTCCAAGGGTTATTTTGAGCCACCACTTGGCCAGAGGCCTCCTTGAACTTATGACTAGCTCTGGTAGGAAGATTTTCTGAATTGGTTGTATTTTCGATTTTATATGGATTTATTTCATTTCTGCAGGCAGCAGATTGTATTAATTTTAATAAAATTTTGTGTAGCTCAGATTTAGCTAAATTTTGGAGTGAGCTTAGCTCCTATACTCCAGTAGCTGTCATAAAGTTTATAGATAAAAATGATGAACAGAAAAGGCAAGCCAACGAAGGGAGGTGCCAACGAAGTGGAAGTCAACCCGGAGGCTAACCCCCAGCTAGAGCAAGAAGGCAAGCCCCGGAGCATAACCTAACTTTTAAAATTTCCGCATCTATGAATTCCCTATGTTTGTGCATTTACGTTTCAAGGAGTTGATTGAATACCTTAGCTGCACATTTCCTAGTACCTATGACTTGCAACACTAGTATGAAAGGATCGATAGGGCATTGCTTTAGGTCCGTTACAAGTCGAGTGATTTCCTGTCACTCACGAGACATAGGAGTTGCTTGTCTTTACTTATGTTGGAATCATAATGATTGACGGGCGGGATGGTAGATGTAGATCTCCCGTCCGTGTATGATAATGGATTTAAGGTCGAAACGTGTGGTTGAGTGTGTCAAGTTTTTGAACGTACCACATGCATGCCGATATATGGGAATCGGTAAGCCCGGTACCAGATTGAAGCAGCTAGGGCCGATAGCCATCTCTCCTTGGAAACTTTTGGTTCCCCTGCCGTACACTTGTGGATATATGCGTGAGACTGTGAGTGAAGCAGTAAACCTTTATCCTAAGGAAGTGGACCCGGTTCCGAATTGTGGATCGATGGGAAAGGTTGGGAAGTGCTTGTACCTTTTATAGCAAGCACTATCCGTGTGTGTTGGGTTTCCCCTGGCCAGGTAGAAAAATTCGGTTCG